>LPNX010013565.1:109148-374277 GCA_001517045.1 Pseudotsuga menziesii
TAGAGATATATATACAAATGAAGGGATAATTCACATTAAATAGAGCATTGGAGTAATAATTCAATGTAGGCACATCACCACCCTAAAAATCAAGCAATTTTAGAGCCGTCGCTTAAGCGACACTTAGGAAGCTATCCGTCGCTTAAGCGACACTTAGGAGGATAGAAATTTTAGCGCCGTCGCTTAAGCGACACTTAGGAGCATTGCCGTCGCTTAAGCGACACTGATCCCCACCATTTCAAAAAAAAATTTAATCTTTCTGATTTTTGGCACGGTTAAAAGAAAAAAACCACGCGCTGTCGGAAAAAACCGTCGAATTTTGGATCAAAATCTAGTAGTGCGTGGAACCCAAGATATGTTGTAGTAAAGTCCCCACTACCCGCGTGGACAAATCGTTGATGTCGCACATCAGGATGTAAAAGTCATGCACATACGCCATAGCGTAACAGTGTCGATAACACAAATCCTCCAATGTTTCCCCCTGAGACAGCACAGGTACTAATTCACCAACCACTCCCAATATAGGGATCCTAGTGATGAAGTATACATCCTCCAACGTAATCTCAATGTGCTAGCCCTAGAAGAGGAACACCTCCTTCGCAACATCCCAAAAACCTATGAGTGTTTGCATCAGCAAATGCAAAATCCACATAAGCAGTATCCTCATAAATTTCAGCAACCCACAGCGGGATAGTGTATCTTTAACACCCCTGTCACACAGGGATGCATCTCTGACACTCTTACAGTCTCTCTCCCTCCATTTGATCTCCACCATCCTACACAAGCAAAAAATCCTAATGTTAGTCAGTGCCACCATAAAAAAATCACCCAAAAAAGGCTAGGGCACACCTGTTTGGGAAAAAGGAGTGCCCAGGGTGCACCTTATCCCATGAAATGTGTGACTTGGTCCCCATGAAACCCCAAAATGCTCATGGGGGGCCTTAAGGTTACCAAATTCAGCAAATAAACCATCAAAATGAAGAGGTTCAGTGAGAACTTTTACTTGCAATTTGCAGCTCACAAAACCATCAATCGGATCAAAAGAAATCAGCAAATGAAGAATTAGGGCCCACCTCTCCAATTCCACAATGAATAGTGACAATGACACTTTATCATGTGGACCCCCCCTTTTATAGGCCCCATTTGACCTAATTTCTTTCGATTGACATAACAGGACCATACGAACTCCATTTGAGATGTCATTCATTCCATTGGTTTCAAAATTCTTCCCTCTATCTCTTTATGAGACCATCATCTCATGTTTAATAAATCATTTTCGGGACCATTTCCCACAAGTCACCTCGATTTACAAGCCATGGCATGATGATGCGAGTGTCTACGGACCGGTACTTGCATCACACTTCCCGATCACAACTCATGCAATTTTTCAGGCCACCGCCCATTAAGGACTATAATTTTAGATTTTATTTTGCATTTTTAACACACAGTTGTCTTTTCCATTCACCGCACCTTACGTGGACCTCTGGACCACTGTCCACAAAAAAAATTATTTTTCTTACACATATTTGGCATATAAATGCCTCCGGACTTGTACTCACATCGCATCTGGTCAAGTTCATCCACCACAACACACACACATGCTCTCCTGACCTCTATCTGAGAGCCACCTCAGTTTGCATGCCTCTGCCACACCGACTCGCAGGCCTCTGCCGCGATCTATCCCACATATGTATTGGTATGTTTGAGAGTCTTCTGCTCAATCCATACTGCGTGGATGACCTTTGGACCTCTGTCCACCATCTCAACATGGGGCACCAATCGTGCCACCACAGTCGATTGACCACATTGGAGTTTTGTTTAAGCTCTTTTCTGACTCCTTAAAACAATGAAAAGATCACCAAGCACAACTACTTCCTTTCCTGCTCGCTAAAGTATAGGAAAGGGTGTCTACATTGTCTTGTTTACCTCCTTTTGTAGACCATGTATACCATCAATTGAAAAAGACCTCCTTGGCACACTCAAGCCAAGACCATCCCCCTCTGCATACTTTTATGCTTTCTCGGGTAGAAGGACCACACTTTATGAAAAATCTCACCACCGGTTGTCGTTAATCTCTTTTTCGGTCGTTTCATCAAGAAAAGATCATTGAGCAAACTTGGATTCATTCATGCTCATAAAAGTATCTGAACGACCGTCCAGTCAGTATAGATTTAACCTTTTTCAGCCTGATTGGACTACCAATGGTAAATAAGTCTCTCATACCCTCCAAGATGAGCAATATCTCCTATGTATACTTTTATCCTTTTTTGGACACAGGAGACTACCAATGAAAAAGAGCCCCCATTGGAGTCTTCTTCATGCTTTTAGACTCTCTAAAATTTAAAGCACCATCGATCATTTACTTTCTTGGGCTCACCAAAAATCCACGAGATCGTACCACAACGGTGTCCTTAGACACCACCCCACAGAAAATAGTTTGGCAGCATCCCCACATTGGGTCACCTTTTTTCAGAGTAGTCTGCAATGTGTCTTCCTTGGATCCCATCAGTATCAAAAGTGTTTACCTCTTCCATGTATTTCCCATCTGTAGCTACATTCCCGGTATTACAGCTATGATCCCATTCCCATGAGTCAGTTTCATTTGCTTCCTGGTATGCCCTGCCATCATACTCTAAATGAAGGAAGTTTGAGTCTCCCAATCCCCCATACCCCTGTTCAGTTTTTTCCCTTACCTCCCCTCCCCCCCCCATTCACTGAGTCAGTTGGCAGATTGCTTCACACCTTTCGGTTTTCTCTTTCGTGCCCCTGGTCAAGGAAATATCATTGCCTTAGCTAGGGGCAAGTCTCCCTCTGTCGACACCAACACACATATTCCAAAGGATAGACCCAGAGGTTCCTGTACCTTCGTTTCATTGACATCATTGATGAGTTTCTTGGATCACTTGAGAGGAGTCCTTAATGCCTCTTGGGATGGTTGTTTCTCATGTGCTCGACTTCAACTCCATCATCGCAACATTGAGATTCATACAGGGTTTGTTCCACACAGCACTTGGTCGAAGACCCCGGATGTCACCTGACTCTAGCACATTGGTGAGTCCACTTGAGGGACCTAAACAGATTATGTCCCTTGTGATTTTCGGGTTGTGTTGGAGACAGTGATCTAAATTCCCAGCAGTGCTTCGATATACCTTTATGATTGATGCAACATACTTGTACCATAGAGACTCTGATTCTCACTCAGCATGTCCACATAGCTATGTACCATATCCAGTAGACCGTCAGTCATAAAGATATATCATTCCATGAGAATGCCATGGGTCCAATGTACCAGATCAGCATTGTATTCAGCCTCACATAGAGGCAACCAACATTGTAACATCAGTTGTATATGATCCACTCTTGTATTTTAGAGCATAGATCAAATGATTCTTTTGACATTGTCACGAGCATGGGAATGCTTTCCTCGTCCATATACATGTCACACATTTATTGTATTTCACCCATTAATGGGAACCAAATTAATACAAAAACCAAAATCCACCATGCCCCAGCCCTGGAAGCACCACCTCTACATAGTAAATCCTATGATGTCCATCATCCATACGTTGAGCTCTTGCCCTCACACATCAAGGGGCAATTTTTTAACCCAAACATCCCCCACATAGCTCTCTATGGCCTACACCACCCAAGGACACCATCTCACAACCCCCATATCACTCCATCAGACCTTCCATTAGACCCCCACACCTCCAAAAGATCCTAAGGATGAATAAAAGGGATAAAAACCTCAAAAAAGAGCCCAAAATAGCCCCCTAGGAGATAAATCCCTCAAAAAGGGGCTAAAGTTAGGGCGGAAGGGACTAAAGGCCCAAAAAAAGGGCTCAATCCCTAACCAAGGGCTTAAAACCCTAAAACCCCTTGTAAAAGCTATAAAAGGAGGGTGGGGGGTCACTCTCAAAACACCTCTCCCATTTCCTATTGTCATGCTACCCATGGATGCTTTGAGACCTTTTCCTCTCAAACCACCCACACTTGCTCTCCTCCATTTCCATTCCCATTGAGCCATTGCTCCTAAACCAAGAGAGGTGCTCCCATGAGGTAAGGCATGGTGGCCCATTCCCACTAGAGAAGGTATATTTGTGATTTTATGTTTATTTATTTGCTTCTTAATATGCTTTTCTTTCTAACCCTTGTCTCCACTTGCAGGTTTTGTCAATAACATTGTTTTATAGGTTTTCCATTGTAGCTTAGGTTTATTTGCAGGTTTTAAGGAGGTGGAACCCTAACCCATTTTTTGTAGAGGGGTTCAGCATAGCTTCATTTTCTTCTTTGTGCTAGTAGATTTAGTTTACTATTCTTGCCATTTTCCTTTTCTTCTTTCTTAGATTAGCTTATCTTAGCTTACTTTTCTGCTTCTGTTATTTCTGTTTCGTTTTCTGCATTTCACCATTAGCAGGAACCTACCCTTGTGCCCTATAGGCATAAGGGAGCCATTCCTGCCCCTGTAGCAGGGAGAAATCCTTGCTACAATAGGTGTGGTCATGGCCTGGTAGTCCATCATCCTAAACATCTTCAGGATCTCTAATACATACTTCCCTTTTCCCAGGGAGATTCCATCCACATTCTGCCACACCTCCATGCTTAGAAAGTAGTGCATCATATCCAAATCCTTCATCTCAAACTCAGTAGCAAGTCTCCTTCTTGCAACTTTAATGAGTTCCTCTTTTTTGTTAGGAACAAGTCATTGACGTATAACAGGAGCATTGTTGGTCTTCTACCTTCAACCTTGAAGAAAAGGTTTGAATCCTCTTTACTCTCAGTAAAGCCTAGTGTCATCAGTAAGCTATCCAACCTGTCGTATGATGTCGAACCTCGGTATCTTTTATAGTTACTCCCTCTGAAGCGGAGCATCATTTTCCCTCTGTCTTTCATACTTTATGCACTGAAACATTCTATACTGGAGTGACAAGTAGCTTCCTATGCTACTAATATTCCATGTATCCATATAGGGTCACTTGATACCAAGATCCTTTATCTTGAAAACTTTCTTCTTGCACCCATCTATGATCTTGTCATCCTCTATAGGATTTCGTCTTCAACCTTGTGGCAAAGGTTAAGATCTTCATCACTCTAGGTGATCTTCAAGATCCTCATGTCTTTGTTATCGCATGGGTTCCTTTTGAGCTCGTACAAGGCCTTCTTTCATTTGCACACATGAGTCTTCCTGTCACGTGTCTTAACTTCCAATGGCTGCAAATGTCTCTTCATAGTCTATGCCTTATTTTCATGAGAAGCCTCATGCTACAAATCTTTCCTTGTATCCCATGATGTTTTCATCTACTGCATGATGGAACTATGAACTTCCCTTCAGGTCTCGATACTACATCCTAGACATCATTCTTCTTGAACTGGTCTTCCCTTTATTTTGGCTACTTCTTCACCAATGATGTCACAGCATTCGTCATATTATTATTCATCTTGGATTATTTCCTGAATTGTTGTCACTTGTTCTTTGGAACAAGTCTCAGCCTTCTTTGCTTGTAGGTGATTGTACATGATCTTTCCTACAAGTCATATGCACCAGTTGTATGGTTAGAAACATTTCATAAGGTATATTCATAATGAAAAATTGTTATGCATAAATATATTATCATGAAACTATTTTAGCCAATATGACATTCATCCATATCTCACAGAAACTTTGTATATTCCTTCCATCTCTACCAAGAAAACATTGAGATTCTGCACTAATCCAATATGTTAGCAAAGAGGTTTAATTCTAGAGAAGTAGCAATTAAGAGTTGTATAGCACAATGGGATACTTACCCATCACATGCATATTAGTAGTATATTGTAATTAATGCAAACATTCTATCATGCATAAACAAAGAGGTAGGACATAGAATGTAACTGAATTCCTGCAAACATTCTATGCAAAAGTAAGTCTAGTTATTTATTTCTAGAATCATTAATTGCTGGATTGATGTTGTAGGAAGGTAATTGCAATTTTGAATTCTTAGGTGGGTAATCTAGATTAGTTAGCCATGAGAGGAGCTTGACTAAGGAAAGAGGTAGGACAATTAATATTTCATTCGATTAATTAGCTACTTAGTGTTTATGCAGATATAGTGTGAATTATCTTTTAAATAAAAAACTTCCCTTGGTTGACAATTTATATTGAGCATTATGCATGTTAGCTGTAATTAACTAGCATATAGAGTGACCAACATTTTGGTATCGTTGTTGGGGAAGATAATTGTTAGACACAATAGTAGTTGTATCTGTTCATTTTTATTCAATTTTTAAGCTTTCATTTTTTGTGTTGTATGAATACGAGAAGAGTACAACTTAACATTCCTAGAACCTACAAAACTGCCCAGAATACTAACTTTGCAGGTGGTCAAGGTCGTGGTAGCAACCCAACATTAGGAAGAAAGACATTCATTGGTGATCTGGTTTCTAGAACCAACTATTCTACTGGAGCTCACCATTAGGGATCATCTGTCAAAATAATATAGGTTACTCATAGAGTGGAAGCATTAGTTTCCATAGTGGAGAATATAGGAGGAGTTGCGACACCATTAGGTGTCCCTGCCGACGAAGACAAATCTAGTTCTATGGGAGTAGGTGGTCGAGAGGTGGTTTACCAGATTGACATGAAGAAGGTGACAAAGGAGAAGTGGACAGAGCTTCACCAGAATTGGGAATACCATAGGAGACAAAGATAAGAGAGAGAAGAGGAAAACATGAACAACCGATGTGAACCTAAAGAACATGAGGAAGTAGTAGGGGACAACCATCATAAGGAAGGAGACCCCCCACATGAGGGGACAGTTTCCACACTCCAATTCCCCATTCAAAAGGCAGCTAGAAAATCCCCCATGAAAAACATCTCACCATCAGTATTACCACAATTTTATGGGAAGGCCACAGAGGATCTAGATGAGTTCCTTTTGAAGTTTCAAGTCCTCTACCACAGCTATGACTACACTTCTAGTGAGAAAAATTTAAAACTTTCCCCTACTACTTTGAAGGATAATGCTCTACATTTGTTTATGAGCCTGGGTGGTGAAACTATTACCACCTAGGATCAAATGAATTAGGTGTTCCTTAAGAAATACCAGGAGTATTGTAACACTAAAGATAAAAGTGAAGAACTATTCAATATGGTACAAAAGGATGAAGACAGTCTGGAATATTTCATTGAGAGGCTCTTGTACAATGTACATAGGGTAGAACTGGCTACTATGGGGTTATATGAGCTCAAGATTATCCTACTTCATGGGATTAGAGAAGGTTTCCTAGGCATGTTGAATCTACTGGGAAAGGGGGATATCTCAAAGGAACCATTTGAAAAAATTGTTGAATTATGCAGAAGCTATTCAAGAGGATCCTCCAGAAACAAAAAACAAGAAAAATCGAAATGAGATGTCTTTGATAGAACAAATAAGTCATATAATGGAGGAGCCACCCTAGTAGAAATAGCAAACCTTCCCAAAAACATCAAAATAGAAATGATGA
This sequence comes from Pseudotsuga menziesii, assembly GCA_001517045.1. Classification (NCBI taxonomy): domain Eukaryota; kingdom Viridiplantae; phylum Streptophyta; class Pinopsida; order Pinales; family Pinaceae; genus Pseudotsuga; species Pseudotsuga menziesii. The sequence goes on from LPNX010013565.1 coordinate 116,631, forward strand.
GTTCCATCTCATCAGAAAAAGAGGTCTCGAGGGAAAAGTAGAAGCAAGTTGTAGAATTTTTAACACTTGGTGTATTCTACCCCAGATGTAGGAAGAAGCACCCACTAAAAGAATGTCCACTTGAAAAGGTGGAAGTATGTCAAATATGTGAATTGAACCATGAGACGAAAAAGTGTCTATCACTACCCCAAATAAAGGAATTCCTATAAGCGTCATCTCCGGATGTGGAACCAACTTACTTCATTGCCCAAAATAAGCCTTTGCATCCTTGAAACCAAGGTATGAATCTAGATTCATTTTCCTTTTGGAATAAAATGAATATTTTGAATAATATGAATCATATGAATACATAATTCCCTTCACACTATTCTAACAATCAATGGAATCCATCTCATCCTTCTATGTAGAATTTCAACTCTTGGTCACATTGGACATAACCACTATATCAACAGACTTCTTAGTCTCCTGGGTGGAGGAACTCCCATCCAGGAAATCAGTTTCCTTGTAACCATCCTCCTCATTCAATGTTCCCCCACTAATAGTTTCCTCATCAATAATACCCTCCTTAGAATTATCCTCACCAATAGTACTAACAACTATAGCTACAACTCCAGAACAATGCTGCACCAATGAACATACCTATATGACCGCAGCTTCCTGCCCAACCTAACCCCAACCCAAACAATAAAATAGTCCACCAGTTTGAGACTTCCAACATGCCCGCTTACTCCATTACTCAAGTTCCATGTAATAACATATGCTTACAATCAAGGAGAGTAGTGGAGCCTTTAGTCATTGAACATGTTTCATCTTCGGTGACTGAAGTAAGAATGAATCAACAATACCCATCCAACAAAAGAAATCCCCGTTATTGAGGATACTGAAAGTCCTATCGAGACAATGGCTGAAATATAAGGAGAAATAGTTATTGAAACACAATCTACACAACTGATTAGAGAACCACCCTACCCTAAACGACTGACACTACAGAAAACAATGGAACAACCTCAGTTCAACCTTTTGGGAGAACTAAAAAACATATATGTCAAAATTCCGCTATTTCAGGCTCTGCACAACCTGCCTATCTATGCCAAAACAGTCAGGGATCTGTGTGTAAGTAAACTAGGTAGAAATTCGAGGGATCCTCTTGCTGTCCATGTATTAGGAAAAATTTCTGAATTGGTAATGGGAAAGACCCTCTTGGCCAAATAGGATGATCCTGGGAACCCTACTGTCACCGTACAGATTGGGAACACTTAGATACCAAACATTTTGGTGGATTTATGCGCAGCTATTAACGTTATGACCATAGAAACTATTCAAAAAATTGGGATCACCAACCTTCAGCCAAACCCTACTATTTTAGAACTCGTTCATAGGTCCACCATCAAACCCGAGGGAATATTGGATGACCTCGTTGTCTTAGTATATTCATGGAAATACCTTGCATATTTCTTGGTTTTATAGCTGAAGTCGCAGCCGGGGGGACACCCACTGATCCTAGGAAAACCTTGGCTGGCCACAACAGATGCTTACATCAGCTGTCATTCAGGGTATATGACCATGTAGGATGGGACCGAGAAAAAAATTCTTACCTTATACCCTCCATCTCGACATAGCTTAGAAGCTGAAACTCCACTATGGATGGAGCTAGAGGAGGAAGACGATGTTTAGCCACTATTAACAATATAGAAAGCCTTAACCTTCAAAGATGAAATAGAGGATGATGTTATCAATAGTTTCATCAATGAGCCTGCATTTTTCAGTAAACATGTTTACTAGATCCTGAACAATACTCTAGATGAATAAAAACAAGAAAATCTCACAAAGGAGGCTTTAGTTAGCGACACCAACATAATTCGAGTACTCAAGAATTCGAAACGCATTCCAGTTGAGATATAGTAAAGTAAAACACTGAATATCAATCCGAATATCGCTCTGGATGAACTAGAATGTCTAATCACTCTCCTAAAATAGTACAAGGGATATATTGCTTAGGAATACAGAGATATGAAGGGTTTCCCTTCTAATTTGTGCACCCATCATATTTATAAAGTGACTCTTGGTGTGTGTGCTAGCCACAATAGAGGATGAACCCTAACCTTAGTGACATAGTGAAAGAAGAAATCAAAAATCTCTTGGAAGTAGGTTTTATATATCTTATCTCATATAGCGAGTAGGTTTCTCCATTTGTGATAGTGCCAAAGAAAAACAGGAAATGGAGGTCCTGTGTAGACTATAGGGAGTTAAACAAAGAAACATAGAAAGACCATCTTACTTTACCTTTTCTCGATTAGGTACTTGACACCTTGTCTGCGAAGAATGTTTTTTTCTCTTTTGGATGGATTTAGTCGTTACAATCAGATCTAGATAACTCCTGAGAACCAAAACAAGACTACTTTCTCCTGTCCCTGTAGTACCTTTGCATACAGGGTACTTCCCTTCAAGCTGTGTAATGCACCCGCTGCCTTTCAGAGAGATTTGATTGACATCTTTTCGAAGATAGTTAATGACAATATGGATATTTTAATGGATGAATTTACCCCTTATGGAAGTGACTTTGAGGATGCACTGAAAAAATTAGATAAGGCTTTAGAACGCTGTGAACAAACCCAACTATCTTTAAGCACTAAAACGTGTCGTATGATGATGAGTGATGGGGTAGTTCTCAGGCACCTCATCTCTGCTGATGGTATCTAGCTATATCCATCCAAAATCAGGGTAATGGAAAACATACCCACTCTTGGAACACGAAAAGAGGTACGTAGCTTCTTAGGGAATGCTAGTTATTATAGAAGATTCATAGAAATTTTTTCCAAACTAGCTTCTCCTTTATTTACTCTATTGATGAAGGATGTATCGTTCGATTGCAACAATGCATGATAAACAATGTTCACTGAAATTAACAAGAGGATGTCTACATCTCCTATCTTAAGGGGGTCAATTGGGCTCTTCCTTTTCAAATTTCCTAATATTCCTTCGACACTTCCATTGGAGCAATGTTGGGACAGTAGGAAGGCCATGCCCCATATGCTATTTACTATATTAGTAAAAAATTGGCCCCTACTGAACTCAATTAAACTGTTACAGAAAAGAAATTTTTAACCATTGTCTATTCCATCAATAAATTGATACACCACATTACTGGATACCCTACCCTTTTGCACACTAACCATTCATATATTAAGTACTTAATGAATAAACTTGTTACAAATGCTAGAGTAACTAGATGGCTGTTATTACCCCATAAGGTATAGACTAGTTCGAGACCATGCAATTGTTAAGATGTACAGGATGTTAAGCACATCACGGGTTCAAACCTAGTTACAACCTTAAGGGTGCATTGTGGGGGTCAGCGTACTCTCTTGGAGGTTATAGTGGTAGCAGTCGGAATCGACACCATGTCACATGAGTACAAAACCGACTAGTTGTCGATTCCACCAGATACAAAAAAAACTAGATGGTTGTTATTGTTATAGGAACTTGACATTACAATCATTGTCAGACCCAGGAAAGAAAATGTTGCTGATGACTTTTTATCCCGGCTTACTAACAATGATGATAGTTTACCAATCGAAGATTCCTTCCCAGATGAACATTTTTTTATAGTTTCAGCTTATTCTCCTTGGTAGGCAGACGTTCCTAACTATTTGGCTCCAAGAAAGCTTCCAACACATTTTTCAAAGAGAGAGAAGAAAAATTATTCAACCAAGTGGAAGGTGCTACTGGATAGATGGCCATATTTTCTACACAGGTCCTGATCTTGAGATCATAAGATGTGTAAGGGAAGATGAAATTTTTAGTATATTGAAGGATTTTCATAATTAGCCATGTGGGGGACATTTTGCTGATAAGAGGACATGTCATAAGGTTTTAAGAATGGGCTATTATTGGCCAATAGTTTTTCAGGGATGCAAAGAAGTATGTTCAGGCTTATGATAGCTTTCAGATAATGTGTCGACCTAACAAATTAGATCATGTGCCTCTTCAACCACAATTGGTGGTTGAACCTTTTGAAAAATGGACCTTGGATTTTGTTGGGCCTATCAACCCTACCTCGAATCAGAAATTTTACATCTTAGTTGTTATCACTTCAGGAAACTCCTCTAGGTTGTAGCTCAAGGATGCCTAGTAACTTAAATTGTTTTTGGGTTTTTGATATGGATCAAGCCAGATAACCTATATAGCCTCTCACTCTCAAGACATGCATGAAGCTCACTCAATCACAAGGCTTTTAGTTACGACTTGTTCAGTAGTTTGACAAAAAGGTGCATGGATGAAGAAACCACCAGTCTAGAAGACTTACACACATAACACATGCATATAAATGGATAAATCCTGCCAAGGATGGTGTTTATAAATCAAATATCATTAAATAACCAGTAGGATGACAACTATCATCCCTTTAATAAATCTAAAAAATTACCTAAATGCACATTCAGGCAATAAACACAATAAATAAAGAGATGGATGAACAAATCACAACAAAAGAGATTATACTAAGAATGAACCAAATGAGACACTTGATAATGGAACAAGATCATAAATCCCTAGAGTCAAACCTTTATTAACCAAAAAATCATGGGCTTTATAGCCTCTTACAAAAATTACAGATCCTGAAAATCCGATCAGTTTACATAAAAAATAATTGAAAGTAATAGTTTTTCTAGATTATGGCTTCAAACCCTTGCTAACTGTTTGTTTATCTAATGCAAATATCTAGTTCACTGGGTGATCTTTTAATGACTGAAGTGGTAGCTGATAACCACCACTGCTGGTTTGCTGTGAAATTTCTGCCAACAGCTAGTGTCTCTGCATTTACTAAAGTGATTTTCCTCATTTATTCCGCTGGATTTCTCTTTATCTTGTCGCTACAGATTCGGTGCTCCAAGTCTGTATTTTTCCGCATTTTATCACCATTTTCACTAATCGGAGGATTTTTCCTCTATTCCATCGATGCCCCAAGTCTCTTTATTGCCACAGTGTCGATGCTCCTTAGATCACCAACATTGCGATGGATTCTTCTTTTATCCAATCTGGGCTCCTAATCTCAGTGCATCGACGTTCTTTATAACTAACACATCGGTGATCAGGAGCCATAGTAAATAATGCATCAGAAAAATGAACTAAATTTAATGCTGCCAGAAGTTGATTGACGATGTGTGAATCAGAGCTTTAGACTTCTATGCTGTCAACACTGCAGAGGAGTTTAGTCTTAAATTCACCGATCTGTAGTTCTCATATTTCCCGATCATCGATGATTTCTCATTGTTGTGGAATGGTTTTATGTCAATTAATTGAAATCCTTGTCCATCTTTATTCCACACTGTTTCGGCCCCTTAGCTGAGTATCTCGCTAATACCTTCGTGTTCTGAAAAAATTGAACTACTTTCATCGCTCTCAGAGGTGAGTAGGAGTTTCCATTGAAGCCTTTAAGCATTCTCTTATCCGTAGTTGCGGCACTCTAGTGAGATAACTTGCTGATCATTAGTCCCTTGATCCTCCGATCACCACAGTTTTCCTCTGGTCGCGGAACCCACAATTTGTACTTTCCCTGCAGTTGCAGTGCCCTTCGGAATTAACTTGCCGATCTATTAAATTTTTAAAGTCTCGAACTGATTTCGTCAATGATCGGAACTTGCAACCTTTCTCCATCGGAACTCTCAATCGTTATTTTCTCCGCCGTGGACTATTGTGCCGACGATTAGTGTTTGCAATTTCTACCACATAATATTTAGTTCTTCTGATCAATGACATTTTCATCTAGTCACGCTATCAGAATGTTTCTCATCATCAATCAGAAGCCATAGTCAGTTTGATTCCCGCCTTTGTGGCTCCCTAGGGAACTAGCTCGTTGATCGTTAGTCCTTTAAAGTTCCGACGCCGACACTACAGAAACCTTTAGCTTTATCTCACCGATTATGTAGTCTTTAAAACTTCCAATTGCTGTTTTAAAATGCTTTGATGGTGTAAAAAAGTTACAGAAATCCGTCTAACTATCAAAGGGGTCTTTTACCTGCTATTTATCTTCCATCTTTCAGCGGCTAATGAGATGTTTTGATCCTCACCCAAGCCACCAAAGCCACAAATTTGTGAAATTTGCATAAAAAATAGAGGTCGTGAAAACTGTTAGTGATCTTCATATCCTTCATTGTATCATTTAAAGTCTTCATACTATTAGAAATAAATTTATTTTATTTTGGGAGATAACATCTGGCTCCTACTCAGGGATGGGAACCTCCCTGTGAGGTCCAAAGAACCCTAGACCAAAATGCCTTTCCCTAAAAGCAACTATGTAACTTAACACTATTCTTTATTGTTCCATTGGGCATCGAGTCTTATTCTGAAAGCAAAAACAACCTATATCTACTAATTTACAATCATAAGGCCTCAAAGCCTCAAATAAAATAGAGTTTTAGGAACCGCCCATTTACTGGGCCATCGATTACCTCTTCACCTTCCATATTCTTCAATTTGAAGGTTTTATTTTCATATACCTGGTCTATAACAAAAGGGCCAATACATAAAGAGTCAAATTTTTCATGTTTCCCCTTGTCCTGTCTGACAGCATCCCACTTGAGGACCCAATCTCCGACCTGGAAGTTGTCTACCTTTTCTCTTTTGTCAAACATGCCCTTTATCTTCTGTTGATGAGCCTCTGATTTTCCTGCAACTTGCTCTCTGATATGTTGTAACTCCACCAAATCCATCATCCTTCTTATCATATCATTTGGTTCATCTTCCTCTTCCTGAAATAACTTTTCCACTGGAAGGGTGAGCTGGATAGGAAAGATGGAATTAGTGCCATAAACTAACTTGAATGGAGAGGTCCCTATGGATATTTTGTCTGTTACCCTATCAGCCCATAAACCAAACTTAAGTTTTGAATCCCAGCTTTTCTGATTTGTCTCTAGCAGTTTCCTGATGATTCTAACTAAGATTTTGTTGAATGACTCAGCTAGGCCATTGCCTTGTGGGTAATAGGATGTGGAGTGCACCATTTGAATACCCATTGATTCACACAATTTAACTAATGCCCCAGTTTTAAAAGCTTGTGCATTATCAGTCACTAACCTTACCGTGCAACCAAAAGTGTTGAATATGTTCTCATATAAAAATCTCATGATGACTTCATGAGTGGTATTTCTGGTGGGTATTGCTTCTATCTATTAGGTAAAGTAGTCAATGGCTACTAAGATCCATTTATGTTGTCCATAGGAAGATGGATTTATTTCACCTATAAAATCTAGACCCCATTGCTGGAAAGGCCCATTCACTGTAACAGGCCTAAGGGGAAAGGATTTGAGATGCCGCCTCCCTACAAATATTTGACATTGGTCAGAGGCCCTTACAAAAGTGCATACATCAGCAAAAAGGACTGGCCAATAGTACCCTACTTTTAATATCTTGTGGGATGTGGTTTTCTAGTAGTGGTGGCCTCAACATGTACTAGAATGAAATTGATGCATGAACTTCTCTTCTTCCTCTTTATCTAGACATCTTAACAAAATTCCAGACTGATCCTTCCAATACAACAAATTGTCAATTATGCAAAACTTAACAGATTTCAATTTAAGAGCTCGTGCTTGGTTAGGAGTAAGATCAGGAGAAAATTCTAATTTTAGAAAAAGTTGAAGGATACCTGAGTACCACTCACATGAAGATATGTTCTCAGCTACTGCTAGACTGTTATTCTGATCTTGATTTACTTTTGTTTCAGCTGCTACCATAGTCTGCACCTTTGCTGATCTGACATATGTGAAATTCATTCCTAGCAGTTCATAGTTTTCTTTGGCCATGAGTTTGGATAGACCTAATCCTTTTACCAACTTCGTGGGTTTCACCTCTACATCAAACTCAATGAGTTTGGAAATCCACTTAGTTCTCTTCCCATCAATGTCAGGCTGAGTCAAAACATCCTTCACTGCAGCTGAAGGGACATATGCAATGACCTTTGCATGGAGAATGTAGATTCTGAAGTTATTCAAAGATTTTATGAGAGTATAAGCTTGCTTCTCAATTGGGTCATACTTCAGTTCAACGTCTCTTAGGGTTCTGCTGAAGAAAGAAATTGGATGATCAAGACCTTCATCATTCTTTTGTAATAGTATAACTACCACTGTGTCATAAGATGCAAAAGAGAAAATGTAAAAACCCTTGTTGTAGTCGGAACTAATCAGGTTTGGGGCCTCCATGATGGCTTTCTTAATGTCTTCAAAAGAATTTCTTGCCTGGTTTCTGCATCCCTTTTTAGCATGGATGTTATGTGCTTTACCAACTCAGAGAATTTTGGAACGTATCTCTTGACAAATTTTATCTTGCCTAAAAAGGACTGAATGTCTCTTTTTGACCTTGGTATTGATAGCTGCTGAATTGCTTCTACTCTTACCAGATCGATCTTTACACCTTCTACTAAGATTATGTGGCCTAGGAGCTTTCCTTCATTGAGTGCAAACTAGGATTTCTTGGGGTTTAGTGATATCCCATACCTTCTGCACTTCATAAATACCTTCCTTAAATGCTACAAGTGGTCATGATGGCTGTGAGAGTAAACTGTTAAGCCATCTAAATATATCAGCACAAATTTATCTTTTATCCCTACCAAAGCTACATCCATAGCTCACTAAAAAGTAGCCCCAGCATTCATTAGCCCAAATGGAATTTTAGCATACATGAAGGTGCCCCATGGAGTGGTAAATGCAGCCTTCTCTTGGTCATCTAGGTGCACATCAACTTGGTTGTATCCAGAGAATCCATCAAGGAAGGACATGAACCTAGCCCCTGAGACTTTCTGCAGCAGATGTTCCATCTTGGGCACTGGGTAGTTGTCTTTTTTGGAACACTTGTTCGTGTTTCTAAAATCGACACACAGCCTGATTTCTCCATTTTTCTTTCTCGCCACTACTAGATTTGCAATCCACTTGGAATACCTGATGGGGATTATGATCTTGGCTTTGAGGAGTTTGTGGATCTCTTTCTCAATCACTGGTAATAGAAGAGGGCTGATGGGTCTTAGTTTCTATTTGAAAAGAATGGTGTCCTTCTCCAAAGGAATCCTGTGTTGGATGATGTTGGTTTCATATGTTTTTAGGTAACTATATTCCCATGCAAATACATCATAAAAATATTCTATCAAGATGCAATATTCATACTTCTGTTCAGCAGTCATCCTAGTGGATAGATTTATCAGTTTTGGATGGCTCTGGATGATTATGTTGTGCTCTTGGATAGTAGGATCTAGATCCCTTTTGGTAGGCTTGAAAGGGACGTCATTGTGATCAAATAGTTCTTCTAGTGGTACTAGACCTCGAGGTATGTGGTTGCTAGGAAAATGGACAATATTGTGCTCAGTCACTTTATCTTTTAGCTTGAGCTTCTTGGATTCCTCCACGTTAAGGTTTTCTTGGTCCATGTGTATGTCAGAGAATTCACCTACTAATTAAAGGAATTTTCTAAGCTCCCCACCATCTTCAAACACCCTCCAAAATTTTACATTGTTTGGAAGAGAGGGTTTGTACTTGACCTGAACATCATAGCTGAGTATAGGGGATAAAGGGGGAACAAAAAAACTTGCAGAGATAGCCAAGGAATCAACCATATGATTCAAATCTTGAGGAATATATGACAGTTCAAAAAACATAAATGAGTCTCTGAGTTTCCATACCTCGTCCTTATAGGCCTTCAATATAATATTTTTCTTCTAAAAAGTGTTGTTTACCTGCTGTATGATGAGGTCTACATCCCCAAAAATATTCACGCACATGATCCCCATCTCTTTGGCCACTTTAACTCCCAGCAGCAAGGCTTCGTACTCTGCTACGTTGTTGGTGGTATTGAAATTGAGATTATAAGATAAGTGAATGTTCTCGTTAGCTGGGGAGATCAACACTATACCCGTTCCTGCTGAGTTCTGAGAGCTTGCCCCATCAAAATACATGGTCTAGATCATTGTTGTGACTTCTTTAGGCTGCGGACAGATGGGCTCGGTGAGTTGAACTGATGTCTACTGATTGTCGTCTATTTGCAAGATACATGATCTGAAATCGGTGTCCATAGCATAGATAGGGTGATTTACTCAGCGACTCTCTTTCCTTATGATGTATGCTAGCTGATTTTCTCTGTACAGCCTCTTAGTTTCCCATCCAAACATGGGAATGGTGGCATATGTGAGATCCATCTGAAGGGTGCCACCCAATATTTTGCTCCATGATGGGGACAGCAAGAGGACAAATTTTGGAGGAATATCAGCAACCACGATGTCCATCATTATGCTTTTTGAAGGTAGCTGTGTTAGGTTTACAGTGAGGTCTTTGATGAGACCCAAGCATTTGACCTTCCTAGAGTCAAAGGAGAATAACTCATGGTAGGGCTTGGTAATGCTGAGGCTGATTTCATCCATCATAGCCTTAGGCATTAGGTTATGAGAGGCTCTTGAATCCAATATACAGTTATGGAGGATTTTATCATGGATGTTCAAAGAGATATAGAATGGTGGGAGGGAGTCCTTTAGGTCTTTGATCATGGGGCCTAGGGTTACAACAAGCTTATCATCTTGTAGGTTCACGAAGTCAGTGTCGATGTGCACCTTGGGCTGAAGGGAATTCAGAATGGAGGTTTTAAATGTGTCATTCTTCATCAACTCAATTAAAGGGAAAGGGATTTTCAATTTTTTATTTCCAGACTCAAGGTTGAAAGCATAATGCAGCTTATTTGGATACCTTACCTCATGAGCTGTAGGTTTGAGTTGGACTTGAACAGGTGGGGTTGAAGGTGTTGGTTTAAGCAATGTTTTGGATGAAACAACCACCTTCTTTGGTAAAACAACAGCCTTTATAGCAGGTTCATAAAGTTGCTTGATATGTGTAGCATTCTTCTTGAGGGGAGCAACCAACCTAGACCTTAGTTGGTAACCTTCTTGACAATCATCCTGATAGACAGCCTCTTCAGTGATATGCTCATCAATCAAGGCTTCTTCATATTCTACTTGGGTCAGAAAAGAATAGTCTACCTCATCCTCCATGCAATGGATATTGTCTTCAGCTTCTCCTTCATCTTCAATGAATTCTGGCTCTTCTTCTAATACAACATTTTGAAATGGAGCTCTTATCTTCTAGTCTTCCCCTTGATTTCTCTCCCTTTTGAGAATCTGAACAGGGGGTTTTCCTCTTCTATAAGGAACAAAATTTGGGTTTTGAGGAGAAAACTCACTTGGCCCCTTACCCCTCATCGACATATGTCCTTGGTCCTTTAATTTTGACATTTTAGCAGTTAGGTTATCTAAGAGTTTGGTCATTTTTTCAATCTTGTTCTATGATCCTAAAGCTCCACCATAGTCTTCTAGTTGCTTTCTCCTATCTACCTTTCCTTTGACCTTCTGAGATGCCAAAATGTTTGACTCTACCTCTAGGGCATCATCCTACATGAGTGATAAGGAGGCAGACCTCCTTTCCATGAGAAGTAGGCAGAAGTCAAATTCAAAAGCATTTGCATAATTTATCATGGCTGAGGTATTGGTGGGCTTAATATCAGTGGGGATCTTGCTATACATGTTGTTGAATCTTTTGGTAAAATTGGAGACAGACTCACCATTTTCTCTTCTTAGGTTGTTGAACTCTGCGATGTAGTAGAGGTGGTCTCTCCTCTCTCCCTAATGCTTTAAGAAAACATCATCTAGGGCCTCTATGCCTGCCATTGACCTAGCAGGCAGTTCCTTAAATCACTTTCTAGCCTAGCCATCTAGGCTTTGCACAAAAACTCTGGTCCATACGTCTTCTTGTTCTATATTTATATTTTCAGCATAACTATAAAAATCCTCTAGATGTTCTTTAGCAGTGAAATCCTCTTCCCCTGTAAACTTAGGCATATACTTGAGGTAATCCCTAGTAGGCATGACTGTGAGAGGATTTGGAAAAACTAGGGGTGCATACCTAGCTACAAGGATCCTTTCCATTTTGGACAATTGAGGGGTAGCCATATTAAAAATGGGTATGGAGGGGGACGTGGAAGGAAACACTGATGAGTATATTTGCTAAGAAGGCTATGGTATACTTATCCCAGTGGAGTTACCAGGGATTGGATCTTCACAAGTAGCAGTGCTTGAAGATTCCCAAGCCTTAGGTTTTACAGATGTATCTAAAAATTCCTGGGAATCTAGAGTTTCAACAAAAGAAATAATAGCAGAAATATTTCTTGAAATACCTGATGTAGCATTTTGTGCAGCACTGCAGGTATGTCTGTGTAAATCCCTCGCTTTCCTTAAGATTTCTTCTAGATCTAAAATGGGTGTTGCTGGTAGCCCCTTTGGGTTTGCTCTGGTACTTGGTATTCTTGAAGTGACCTTTTATCAATGGAGTCACTAGATATATGATTACAACTATAATAATTTCCAAGCTTTGTCTATCATCAAAGCATGAATCTATGTCATCTTCCAAGGAAGCTGAGCTTCAATCTCCTTTTTCCTGGCAACGACGCCACTTTGTTATCACTCCAGGAAAATCCTCTAGGTTGTAGCTCGAGGATTCCTAGTAACTTAAACTATTTTTGGGTTTTTGATATGGATCAAGTCAGATAACCTATATAACCTCTCACTCTCAAGACATGCATGAAGCTCACTCAATCACAAGGCTTTTAGTTACAACTTGTTCAGTAGTTAGACAAAAAGTGCAGGGATGAATAACCCACCAGGCTGGCAGACTTACACACATAACACATGCATATAAATGGCTAAATCCTACTGAGGATGGTGTTTATAAATAAAATATCACTAAATAACCAATAGGATGACAGCTATTGGCCTTTTAATAAATTTGAAAAATGACCTAAATGCACATTCAGGCAATAAACACAGTAAAGAAAGAGATGGTTGAGCAAATCACAACAAAAGAGATTATACTCAGAATGAACTAGATCAGACACTTGATAATGGAATAGGCTCATAAATCCCAAGATTCGAACCTTTATTAATCAAAAAATCATGGGCTTTATAGCCTCTTTCAAAAATTACAGATCCTGAAAATCCGATCTATTTACATAAAAAATGATTGAAATTAATAGTTTTTCTAGATTAGGGCTTCAAATCCTTGCTAACTGTTTGTTTATCTAATGCAAAGATCTAGTTCACTGGGTGATCTTTTAATGACTAAAGTGGTAGCTGATAACCACCACTGCTGGCTTGTTATGAAATTACTGCCAACAGCCAGTGTCTCTACATTTACTGAAGTGATTTTCCTCATTTAATATGTTGGATTTTTCTTTATCTTGTCATTGTAGATTTGGTGCTCCAAGTCTCCTTTTTTCTGCAGTTTACCGCCGTGGTCGCTGATTAGAGATTTTTCCCTCTATTCCATCGGCGCCCCAAGTCTCTTTGTTGCCACAGTGTCGACGCTCCTTAGATCACCAGCGTTGCGACTTCTTCTTCTTTTATCTAATCTGTTCTCCTAATCTCAGCGCATCGGTGTTCTTTATAACTAACACATTGGCAATCAGGAGCTGTAGTAAATAATGCATCGAAAAAATGAACTAAATTTAATGCTGCCGGAAGTTGATTGACGATGTGTGAATCAAAGATTTAGTATTCTTTGCTGTCGACACTATGGAGGAGTTTAGTATTAAATTCATCGATCTGTAGTTCTCATCTTTCCTGATCGTCGATGATTTCTCATTGTTGCCCTATCAGAATTCTTTTCTGTCAATTGATCGGAAGCCTTGTTGATATTTCTTCCACTATTTCTGCCCCTTAGCTGACTATCTTTTCGATACCTTAGTGTTTTCAAATCCCAAACTACTTTCATCGCTATCAAAGGTGAGTAGGAGTTTCCATTGGAGCCTTTAATCATTCCCTTATCCGTAGTTGTGGCGCTCGATTGAGCTAACTCACCGATCATTAGTCCATTGATCCTCTGATCGCCGCAGTTTTCCTCTGGTTGCGGAACCCATAGTCTGTACTTTCCCTGCAGTTGCAACGCCCTTGGGAACTAACTCATCGATATGTTAAAGTTTTCAAGTCCCGAACTGATTTTGTCAGCGATCATAAATCGTAACCTTTCTCCATCGGAACTCTCAATCATTATTTTCTCCGCCATTGCACCTCACTAGTGGACTATTGTGCCAACGATTAGTGTTTGTAATTTCCACTGTGTAATATTTAGTTCTTTCGATCGCCGCATTTTCATCTGGTCACACTATCAAAACGTTTCTCGTCATCGATCAGAAGCCATAGTCAGTTTGCTTCCTGCAATTGCGGCTCCCTAGGGAACTAGCTCGTCAATCGTTAGTCCTTTAAAGTTTCGATGGCGACACTACAGAAACCTTTAGCTTTATCTCACCGATTCTGTAGTCTTTAAAAATTTTGATTTCTATTTTAAAATGCTCCGATGGTGTAAAAAAGTTACAGCAATCCGTCTAACTGCCGAAGGGGTCTTTTACCTGCTATTTATCTTCCATATTTCAATGGCTAATGAGATGTTCTGATCCTCTCCCAAGCCACTGAAGCCACAACTTTGTGAAATTTGCATAAAAAATAGTGTTCTTGAAAACTATTAGTGATCTTCATATCCTTCATTGCATCATTTAAATTCTTCATACTATCAAAAATAAATTTATTTTATTTTGGGAGATAACATTAGTTTGCATCGAATACATAACAAAATGGGTGGAGGTTGTGGCTTTGGTGAAAGCCAATGACCAAGCTGTAATAGATTTCCTGTATGGAAAAACCTTCACTCATTTTGGAATACCCAAGGAGATAATCATAGATGGAGGACCGTATTTTGTGTCCCACAAATTGGAGGCTCTATTACAGAAATATCATATTCAACACATGATAAATTCACCATACCATCCACAGGCCAATGGTTAAGTGGAATGGACCAACAAAGTAATTGAAGCTATGCTTACAAAAATAGTCAGAAGCCACTATAGAGACTGGGATAACAGACTTCCATAGGCATTGTAGGCATATTGCACCACTTGTCACAATAATATGGGATTCTCCCCATATGACTTGGTGTATGGTAAGAATGTTGTCTTTCCCATTGAATTTGAAATCAAAACTTTAAAGACAACTATGGAGGAAAAATTAGATTTGACAGAAGCTCAGAAGAGCATATTGAATCAACTAAATGAAATCGATGAGAAGTGCATAACTACTATGCATCAAACAACATTAATTCAACAACAATGATCTAGGTGGCATGATCGGTTCATAAAGAAGAGAGTATTCTATGAAGGAGGCTCGTAATTATTGTATGGTTCCATATTGAAGAGGGAATTCAAGGGTAAGCTACACACAATATGGTTGGGTCCATATTAGATATACAGGGTGTTTGATAATTCCACATACTACCTCATTACCATTGATGAAAATAGTACACCATTATTTTTGAATGGTCACATGTTACGATTGTATCACAAGCCAATTTCAAGGGATGCGTTTATTTCACAAGTTGCAGCTGATCTGAAATATCAATTAATGCAGGGGAAGGAATTTTTGTTGGCCCCAAAAATATTTAAAGGGACACTGTGATTTCCAGACAATAAATTGTACATAAATATGTTGATGCTTTTCTTTAGTTTTATTCTTTTTTTTTGCATTTGATTGGTTTTTTGTTTCTTTTTTTGGAAGAATTTGTGTAGGAAATTGCTTAAGGGGAAGTGGCCATGATTAGGCCTAACAACCATGAGAGCCCCAACCTATTTTGAACAAATCCTTGAAACAGTGGCGAATAGATTCAATGGCAGAAGATGATCAGCCAAAAATTTCCTTAGTTTTTAATTTTTTGCAGCTACAACTTACCCATACTTCTCCCATTGTGCAGCTACAAATCGACTTAAATTTGCCAATTTTTCTATTTTTACGAAGCTGCGAGTCCACCAACATTTTCATTTCCATATATGCAACTCCATCACACTCATTGATTTTCCTATTTTTGTATATGGGACTATGCCAACTGGCTGGATTGAGTACTTTCAATGCTTGAATGGTTTTAATACAGAAACAACTTTGCGATTTTCCCTAAATTTGACAGAAACTCATTCACAAGTTAGCGGTCTATGCATAGAAGTCACCAAGGATATTATGGATGAGGTTACTGGTCTACCTCAGACAAGAAGAGTTTGGTTTGGAAGAAGAACCCACAATGAGGCCTTATTACAGGATTTTTTGAGAGCAAGTGAACAACTTTGTCAAGGAAGACGAGGAATAACATTACAGCCATTGCCTCATCCTTGGAATGAAGTGGTTGCTTTCTTGAATAAATATATCACCTGTGAAGTTCGGTACCAAACCATTTACTTTTCTAAGTTTTCTCTATTATCTCATTTATGCCATAGATCTCTGCTCAACATACCATTTTATCTATTTAAATACCTACATTACATGGTAGGGATTGTGATAACAAGACGACATCCCCATTCTTCCCTTACCCAGCATGGCATCACCAAACTACTTATCTTAAATGCTTTAACACAACAAAACCAAACGTAGGAATAGTTTACTGGTCAACCTTCGCTAATTCAGGAATATGCACAATTGGGTGGTGTTCCAATAGAGGAGGAAGTTAGGGAACCTATATAGTTGTGGGGGGGTGGAAATAGAAGAGGAGGACTAGAGTCCCTCCAATTCATTTGTGGGGTGGATGAGACAATATATGATCATAACCAAGAGGAAGAATTGGAAGAGGTTGCAACAGCAAACCCTATAGAGGGTATAACTATTTCGGAAGCTCCAGAAGTAGGAGCTAAAACTGGAGCAACATTAGATGCCACGACAGTGGAAGTTGAAGCTGTCAGAGCTATAATGGCAGAAGGAGACATAGATATTTTTAATATCGAATGCTCCCCTGATTTTGGAGGAACTTTGATCGAAAAAGAGGTGGCAGAGATAAGGGAAGATGATGAAATAGGAAACATTCCTTCTACATCAGTTGCAGACTTAGAAACTTTTGTACCACATAGGAAGAGAAGAAGATCAAAAGAAAAAGTACAGGAATCATGACCAGGAAAAAGAAGGAGAACCAAATCTATTATAGCAAAAGAAGGAGCATGGGCAATATGGGCGAATATTGAATCAAATATTGAATTTCCCATCTTAAGACCCTAGACAAATGTTGCCCCACAAGAACCTGTTGCAAAAGAACCTCAAATTGAGGGACTTTTGTATGAAAATGGTCTACTAACGGAAGAAGTGCAAGCACTCTGAAACAAATTGGAAACTTGGAAGGAAACATGCAAAAAATATATGGAGAGAAGGATGTACAAATTGGTAGAAGTTGCGGATCAGTTGGAATGATCACCTCCTGCTGAGGAAGGTGAAGAATTGGAAAGAGTGGATTGTCCTGAGCGTGGGGAAATTTTTAACCAATGAGGATACAAAGTCACAGTTCCTGCATTCGTAGCACAAAAACCCACAAATACAGTTGAAAAAGAGAAAGAAACACCTATGGTGGAATCAAAGGCTGAAGATGAAACATAACTGGAGATGATCCCTGACCCAAAATTAAGGGAATATGAGCAATTAGAGTATGAGACACTAGCGTAGACAAAATTATTCCTGGATCAGTATGATGCAGTGGATACTAAATCCCCATAGGAGTAGCCTTAGCAGATGGAAGAAGTTAAAAGGAAGGTTGTTGTTACACAAGAACCAACACCCTCAGAAATTTTTTATGAGGCCGCCACTCAAATGGAATCATGTGAGCCAAAGGTTGAGACAATTCTTGATCTAAATTTAGAAGTTTTTACTTTGACCCTAGAACAATGTCAGGACACAAAACTAGTGGAGGGATTAACTCAGCAATAGGAAAGTGTTGATGTTAACCAGGATGTTATCACACAAGAACCAACATCCTCATGAATTCTTACTAAGACTCCCATTCAACTAGGAACAATTGATCCTAAGGTGGACATAATCCATGATTTAGAGCTAGGAGAAGATGCACAGATGCATTCCTAGCCATCAAGGGATACTATAGTATTCAGAGACCAATCTCATATTTCAGGAGATATGGAAGTGACTCAAGAGAAACCTTAACATCCTGAAGAATTGGAAGAATAGGAAGATGTTACACAAGAACCAACATCCTTGCAGCTTCCTGTTGAAGCTGCAGCTGAGACTCAAGAAGATGCTAAGGTTGAAACTTAGGGAGATGTTGTTATAGAAGAACCAACATATTCCCAAATGGCTACAGAAGTTGATAGGAATGGGATTCAGGAAGAGGATGCTATCATACAAGAACCGGCATCCCAAGAATTGATTGCAGAAGTATCCATACATGCAAAGGTTTTTGGAACATTGATAGAAGAGGAAGTTGTTACACTTCCAGTTCAAAGTGATAAGGATGAAACATTGAGTGACAAGGTATGGACTCAAATTTCCTAGGACTTCATTGATTTAGACTCTAATGATGAGAAGGATGCAACATATGGAAGGATTCAAGGGCCGATAGAAGAAATCTCATTGCTAAAATTAGAAGTGAAGAAATGGAAGAGTCAGGTGGACAGATTTCAAGAAGGGAAGGCCCCCTTTGTTAAGCATAGAAATACTATCAGATAATTGAGGTAAATATGGGTAGAAGAGTTAACATTCTAGAGGTTTCATTGGGAATAGTTACAAAAAGAGTTACAGGATTTGAAGAAATTCAATTCCATGCAAAAGGAGAAAGATCAATTGTACACTCTCTCTTGGGAATCAATGAGCTCAAGATCTCCATCTCCCTCTTATCCTATATTTTTGTATGAAAAAATAAATTTGTTTAAATTAAAAGAATTAAAGGAAGGGAGACTTTATGAATTGGCATCCTCTACCCAATTTTTGGAGACCTTTATGTAAAGTAGCTTCAATGAAAAGAACCTACTATGTGAACTTCATTTGCGTGAAATGGATTTCCCTATGCACCTTCATTCAAACCCTACTCCTTACTTAGGAGATGTCCAACTAAGAGATTTTACTTCTTTTGTCAGCAATCATGTGTAGTGGGAGAGTTCCTTTCAGATAATTTCCTAGAATGAGGCTAATCTAATCTTTGGATTCGAAGTGAACCTCAATCTCCTCGCTTTCTTTTTACTCTTTAGGAACATAGGCTTAAATCTTCCATCAAGACACAACAACCTATTGAAATTCACAAAGTAGTCATCTCCACTTGTGTTGACCAGATTTCCAGACAACAACATTTGGATTTGGAAGGCAGTAAGCATAGATGGAAGGATTCTCCTTCATCATTGAAGAAAAGGGACCCTTATTGCTTTAAAAACTATAAACAATCTCTCCCTAGGGTCTAGGGATATGTTGATTGTATGAAGAAGTGTGGGGTTAACTGGTTGGGACTTAAATTCTTGTTGTTTCATTAGCTTCGTAGGAGGATACCATGTGAGTTCCTTGACAACATTACCATGAGATAGGTGTATGTTTCTTAATCAGAAATGAATATAGGAATATATTGTATCCAGCCATGGTCAAACACGAATTAAAGGATAGCCACCCAAGTTTGATTTTTTTTGTAGAACCATAAAGTCCATTGGGTATTCCCATGAATCCACTAAAATGAAAACATCTTCTATAATTCCTCCTGATCTAACGAGAGATTAATTAGAGAATTGTAAAAAAATAGTATTTTGTCGGAGATTTGCGAGGCCTAGCCTCTCCATTGTGTGTTTAGTCATGACATTATTGGCTTCTCCTAAATATATGAGTGTTTTGGAGAGATAAATGCCATTAATTTGTACCTTGAGAATGTGACTTCTAGGGTCATAATACATAGCAGCAAGGGTGTTCCCCATCACAAATTCTACCAAGTATCCTATAACACAGACTGTTGGGGAATCCTTCCTCTTTATTCCTAATTTCTTAAAACATAAATCTCTAACAGCTTTGAATAAATGGGAATGTCTCTAATAGTTTGGAATAGTGGAATCTTCACACTCAAATTTCATAATTCTCCTAAGAGATCAAATTGGGATTGCGACATTAGTTTGTCAACAATTAAGCATTGAGGGTATGAAGGAGTTCGTTTTTTCTCTGTTTCTTGTGGTTTCTTAGGTGGGATGGGTGGGATGGGTGGGATATTATCTCCATCTTGAAAAAGTAACAACTTTGGTGCTTCTTCATCCTGAATTGTTGAGGTCTCTAGTGTCTCTTCATTTTCTTCCTCTTTAATTATGGGAGAGGTAGTTTTGTAGATATTTATTCAAGAGCATAATTGGATGCGATGGAATTCTACTGTGGAAATGGAATAGGATGTATAATTAGGTAACTTGGAATCCATTACAGGTTTCCTATCCATAATATTGGGGTTAGGAGCATTTTGTGCAGGAAGGAGTGGTCTAGGAGGTGGATTGTTCAATGACAGTGTTAACTGAGGTTGTGAAGGAGGTTGCATTAATGGTTTTGTAGTAGGGATTTCTCCCTTGCTATAGGGTAGGAATGGCTACCTTCCATATATATGATGGAAGGATAGGTTCCTAGATGGAAAATGCAATAAAAATAGAAAGAAAGAAAAATAGAATAGAAAGGAGAGAAATGGCTAGAAACCCCTCTACAAACACTATTAGGGTTTAACTCCAGCTACCTGCAAACAACATGTTAGAGACTAAAATACCTACAAAACAAGTTAAGCAATAAACCTGCAAATAAACCATGGATTAGAAAGCAAATAAACTACTAAAGCAAACAAAACAAACAACAAGCTATACCTTCTCTTGCTGGAATGGGCCACCATGCCTTGGCTTGGAGAAGCACTTCTCTTGGATGGGGGAGCTATGGATCAATGGAAGATGGAGGAGAGGGAGTGTGGGTGGCTTGAGAGACAAAGGGTCTCAAGGAATCCACTCAGGAAACATAATAGTATGCAAGGGAGAAGTGTTTTGAGAGTGACCCCCACCCCTCTATTTATAGCATTTTTAGGGTTCTAAGCCCTTGGTCAAGGGCTTAGCCTCGTTTTTGGGATTTTAGCCCCTTCCACCCTAACTTTAGTTCCTTTTAGGGTTTCAGGCTCCTTTGAGGGGTTTTAACCCCTTTTTTGGAGGTTTTAGCCCCTAGTAGAGTTATTTATGCTCTTTTTGGGGGTTTTTAAGCCCTTTTACTCATTCTTAAGCCTTTTTAAGGGTGTGGGGGTATAATGGGGTGAAATGAGGGTCATGCATGGGTGTCCTTGGGTGGTGTAGGCCATGTAGAGATGAGTGAGGTATTTTTTGGGTTAACAGATTTCCCCTTTATGTGTGAGGGTAGGAGCTCATCGTATGGTCGATGGACATCATAGGATTTTCTGCAGAGAGGTGGTGCTTCCTGGGATGGGGCATGGTGGCTTTTGGTTTTTGTATTAATATGGTTCCCATCAATGGGTGAAATACAAATAATGTGTGACATGTATATGGATGAGGCAAGCATCCCCAAGCTCGTGATAATGTCAAAAGAATAATGTGATCTATGCTCTAAAATAAAAGAGCCAATCATATACAACTGATGATAATAATGGTTGCCTCAATGCGAGGCTGAATTCAATACTGATCTAAAGAAATAACATTGGAACCATGGAATTCTCATGGAATGCTATATCTTTATGACTGATAGCCTGTTGGATCTAGGCCAGTGCATGGTTGTATGGACTCACTGATGAAGATTCAGAGTCTCTATGGTACGAGTATGCTGCATTAATCATAAATCTATATAGAATCACTATTGGGGCTTATGAACATAGTATCCAACGCAACCTGGAAATTATAAGGGACATAACCTGTTTAGGTCCCTCGAATAAACTCATCAATGTGCTAGAGTCAGGTGACATCCGGGGTCTTTGACCAAATACTGCATGGACTAAAACCCTGTATGAATCTCAATGGTGTGATGATGTAGTTGGAGTCGAGCACGTGAGAAAAAACCATCCCAAGAAGCACTAAGGACTCCTCTCAAGTGGTCCAAGGAACTCATCAATGAGGTTAATGAAACCAAGATACAGGGACCTCTAGGTCTATTCTCTAGAATATATGTGTTTTCATCGACAGAGGGAGACTTGCCCCTAGTTAAGGCAATGATGTTTCCTTAACCAGAAGCGTGAGGGAGATAACCAAAAGATGTGAGACAATCTGTGGACTGACCCACTGAATTAGGGGGGAGAAGAATTGAACAGGGGCAAAGGGAGTGTACTAGACTCAAACTTCCTTTGTTCAGAGTATAACGGCAGGGTGGACTAGGCAGCAAATGAAACTGACTTATGGGAATGGGATCATAGCTGTAATACCAGGAATGTCACTACAGATGGGAAATACTTGGGGTAGGTAGACACTTTTGATATTGATGGGATCCAAGGAAGACACATTGCAGAGTAATATGAACAAAGGCAACCCAAACTGGGAATGCTGCCAAACTATTTTATGTGGGGTGGTGTCTAAAGACACCATTGTGGTGCGATCTCATGGATTTTTGGCAAGCCCGAGAAAGTAAATTCTCAATTGTGCTTTCAATTTTAGAGACTCTGAAAGCACGAAGAATAATTCAGTGGGGGCTCTTTTTCATTGGTAGTCCCTTGTGCCCGAAAAAGGATAAAAGTACTCACCCATCCTGTAGGGGATGAGAGACTTCTTTACTATTGGTAGTCCAATCAGGTCGAAAAAGGTTAAACCTATACTTACTAGATGGCCATTCAGATAATTTTACAAGCATGAACGAAACCAAGTTTGCTCAGCAATCTTTTCTTGATGAGAAGGCTGGAAAAGAGCTTAACGACTACCCATGGTGAGCTTTTTCGTAAAGTGCGGCCCCTCTGCCTGAGAAAGCATAAAAGTATGCAGAGGGGAATGGTCTTGGCTTGAAGATGCCAAGGTGATCCTTTTCACTTGATGGTCTACATAGTCTGCAAAAGGAGATAAATGAGACGATGTAGACGACCTTTCCTATACTTTAACGAGCGGGAAAGGAAGCAATTGTGCTTGGCAATTTTTTCATTCTTTTAGGAGTTAGAAAAGAGCTTAATATAAACTCTATTATGGTCAACTGATTGTGGTGGCATAGGCGGTGCCCCATGTCGGGACGGTGGAAAGTGGTCCAAAGGTCATCCGCGCAGTATGGACGAAGCAAATGGATCTCAAACATACCAATACATGCAAGAGATAAATCGCGACAGAGGCACATGAGTCGATGTGGCAGAGGCACATGAGTCGATGTGGTAGAGGCACGCAAACTAAGGTGGTTCTCGAACAGAGGTCAGGAGAGTCATGTGTGAATTGTGGTGGACGGGCTTGACGACATGTGATGTGAGTGTAAGTCTGGAGGTAGTTATATGCCAAATACATGCAAAGGAAATGATCTGTCTTCTGGATGATGGTCCGGAGATCCGCATAAGCTGCAGTGGACGGAGTAGATAGTTCTATGTTAAAATAAAAATAAAAATGATGTTCCTTAATGGGAGGTGTCCCAAGAACCCGCATGAGTAACGGTAGGCAAGTGTGATTCAAGTACAGGTCCGCAAACACTTGTATCACGATGTGGTTTGTGAACCATGGTAACTCTCAGGAAGTGGCCTCGAAAATTACTTATTAAACATGAGATGATGGTCTCATTAGGATATTTGATCTCAGAGGTGTGAGAAGTGTGGTGTAGGGATATATCAGTTGGATCTTCCACAGCCGATGAGGTGAAAGGAAAACTAGTGCTAGATATCATGAAAATGGTATTGGTTGTGGCTTTGGTTGCCTTGCCCCGAGTCTCTGTTGGAGGAAGAGGGGTAGGCCTGGAGACAGGAGAAGTCTTTGATGGACCTGGAGGTAGGTGAGACATCATATCAATTTGATGGACATGAGTTAACACATCCTGGGGCCTTAGAGGCAGGGTAGGTGGTTCAAGGTACCACACAGGATCTCCTAGTGTGAAATCCTATACATTGCAGGTTGCCAAGACAGACTTACTCATGATCCCATATAGTAGGAAAAGGAAAAGGAAAAGGATCACGTTGATTGGGAATGAACCCCACTGTTTCCCTGGTAACTAAGGTTGAGGTTGCGATTGAGGTTGTGGTTGCAGAAATAATGGTAGAGACAGGTTTTATGGACCATTAGTGATGGTGGAGACAAGAGGGTCGGTAGAACTAGATATCATGTAAATGGACATGGTGTTCGAAGAAGGAGGTAGGGGGTGAACTTATTAGATAAGGGTGATCTTAGATTCAAGGGAATGTTGATGGAGGTCAGCTAAAGTCATTCAAAACTCAGGCAAATCTTGATAGTGGTGAGAATAGTGTCCATACAAATCGCAGAGGGTGCAAGCATGGTTTGTTCTCAGTGACTTGTTTCTTACTATTGGCATGCTTGGAAGCTCAACTAGGGGAAGGTTTTCGTTTGTATCCATGGCATCCAAATGGACATGGATTATAGGAATATTGGGGCAGTTCTGAGTTGGATGGACCTATTCTTCATAGACGGTGCAAGGCGGGGTCTGTCGAGACTCTGCGGTAGCTTTTGTGTTCTTTCCCCTGGCCGTTTTTGGGTGGGGCGATGCGGGTGCAAGCACGGTGGTTGGTTTTTATGGGTCGGGTGGAGGATGAGACTCGACCACAATGGGTTGCACAGGGGTTAAGATGACCTGGGGCATTGGTGGTTGAGCTGGTGGATCAATATACCACATGGGAATTCCCAATGTAAAGTTGGGTAGGTTTAGGGTGGCCATTACTGGCTTGCTCATGACACCAGGCAGGAGAAAGAGGAAGGGAATTGTATGGATTGGAGAGGAGCCCAGATAACTCCCTAAGGATTGTATGTGGGGATGGGGTTATGGTTGCTGTTGCACATAATGTTGTGGCTGCGGATGATGTTGCAACTAATGTTGATGTTGCAGCTGCAGACGGTGTTGTGGTTGTGGTTGGGGCTGCGGCTGTGGTTTTTGTTTGGGTGTAGCGGTGCTAGATGAGAGCATGCACAAGTTCATAGTCTCGTTTGGTGTCGATGATGGTGACACTAGGGGGAAAGGAGCCATCATGGTGGTATCAGAAAACAACCCAAGGCCCACATTCAATAATGGGGAGGCTGGTATGTTATCAACCATGGTGTTGACCACAGGGATAAAATTCACGTGTGTGATCATCCCTTGTGGATCAATGGTGTTGATCATGGGGATAACGTTGGCAGGTTCCGTTAGCCCTTGCAGATCGTGATAAGTCAGTTGATCAACCATCATGATTTTCCCTTCATTGGGGGACATCATGAGATAGAATATAGTTGATGCGACAGCTCTCATGGAATCCATATAACTTCTTCTGAGGAGAAGGTTATAGTCCAATTGAGAGTTGACAACCTCTATGTCAATCAGAACTGTCTTCCCGACTAATGTGATGGGGACATGGTGGAATATTCCTTGGGCTTTAGTTTCTGAGGCTGTTGTTCATAATGCACCTAAAGTTGTAATATATATTGGCACCCCGAGGTCACTTTTCAGGAGTTCCCGCTTCCTTTGGGTATTTTGCCACCATATTGGTTTGATCGAGGCATTAGATTTTCGCCTGATGGTTTGTCAATTTGGGGAGAGTGAATCTTAATTATTCTAGTCACTCAAGTGATTTTGATGCATCTTAATTGATTGGATGAACCACATCCAAGTACAGAGCACGCACACCCAATTCTTTGTTATTTTTAGTAAATTTTAAAAGAGATGTTCTTGTTAAAAAGAAAACCCTCCTAGAACCTCTTTCAGTCCAAGTGGAACTCAATTGGGGAATCAAGGAGGGGTTTATTTTATTATGATTACTAAAACAAATGATCACAGTAGATGAAGCATAAACATATAAGTAAACCACAATTTTCTAATTAGACTACCATGACCCGTTCTTCACCTTTCAGCTCAAAAGGAGGCTCGTGGGGAAAGTATTAAAATTAATTTGAAACCACCATATATGGAATATGGAAATTATCATGAGTCATATTATACTACCCTGCAGATTATAACTACACTAGATTGAAAAAAGATGAAAAAAAAGTAAAAAATGACACAGACGCAAATCCCCCCAGGAGGGATGGTGAATAGGCTTGAAGAGCCTATTTGAAAATATTTTTATTTTTATTAGAAGCAATTAAAATATCATAAAACTGAAATTAATCCACTTGGTCCTTGTATGGAATGAGACCAAAGGTTTACAGATTGCAAAAATTTGAAATTTTTGGAAGACGGAGACCACCTGGGGGGTTCGAATGGTCCAAAAATGATTTCCGGACAGAACCTCCTCCTATTTTATGTTACACCTTATAAAAACAAGCAATATTATCACAGTTAAAAATTCCCAAAAGTACTTTGAAATTACTTTTGGATGAACAAACGTTTTACCCAAAAATTCTAAGTTAAAACTAGTTTTTAAAGAAGCGGAAAAAGAACCAAGGAAAGCAAGATTTCCTTGGGATCTTGGCTTGATTTTGGGAAAGCCAATATGAAGCACTTAAAGTTATGAATATAATTTTTTATATTATAAGGAAACAACCATGCATTCAACAAGCTTTAAATCTACTTTCACAACCTTGAAAAATGACAATTTTCCCTAAAACTAGATCTAGAATGCTTGTAAAAATTTCTTTAGGAATGAGATCTAGTTTTATGAGATTTAAGGAAGAAAGAGCTATGTAATATGAACTCTGAAATTTATATATCTAAACAAATTTAAAGCTGCAAAACAAGTAACCGGACTGATTTTGAACAAATTTGAAGGAGGAAGAGGAAAGGAAGAGCGCTTGCTGTCGAGGAACGGATCTACAAAGAAGACTAGTTAGTGGAATTCTGAGGGACAATGACTTCATAAAACATTCAGATTCCCAGTGGAGTCAAGCTATATCCACAGTTCGTCCAACCCCTATTACCTGAAAACTAATAAACAATCTTGCACAAAACCTTATGAGATCTGGATAGAAATATATGACGAAAGAGAGGGATTACATGCAAATAAACTTATTTAGACATGTATGATATGAATCTTTAAGCATATATGCTATGAAATATTGAAAAGCAGGTAATATTACTTGCCCATCTATACTCCTATTGATTCAACTGAATCATTAAGCCAAATAGGATCCAGATGCAGAAATTAAGAGAAAGCCAACGGTAAAAAGGCTGCAAGACAATGTTAAATCCACACATATAAAAGCATCACAAAGATTTGGCCTCCAAAGCTTCACTTTATTCCAATAGAAAAATATATTACACAATATTACAATTGCAACAGCTCCTCAATCCAACTCTAACTAACTTGGAAAGGAGGCATCCATGCTTTATTTATACAAAAAATTGAAACCCCAGCCTAGAGGGGGCGCAAATCCCAAGGAGATAGACCAATGTAGCTGAAGGAGAGTCCATCAATGTTTGGTATGAAGCTGAACTGAGCTTCTACTGAGTCTGAATGTTAATCAAAGAGCTAATCTAACTGACACCTCAACTTGTTGACTGAAGCATCCACCAAAACTCATCCAGATGAGCCCACACGTGTGGAGGAGAGAGTGAGGGAGAAATTCCCCATAAAGGAAGTTGAAGTTCAACTCTGGATCCACCTAGATCACCTCTTTTAGTCAAGGATTTGTCAGATCCGGTCAATCTAGTACATATATCACTAATTTCAATCAAATCAGTTGAGAATCACCTGATCTAGGATTTTGGATTTGCTCCATTATTCATCAATTTATTAATTAAAATAATCAATAATTGATTTTTTGGGGCTTTCTGACCTGAGTGATGGAAAATCACTCAAAACTATGAAGTAGTGGGTCTATAGGTTTACTGGGTGCTCTTAGCTTGAAAATGAGCACCTACATGACTGAATATGACTTCCAAGCCCACTTTTATTACAAAACCAAATTTTCCAATTAAACTATTAAAAAAATAGCCTAAGTTTTGGAAAAATTAAATTTTAATAAAAAACACTGAAAAAATTAAAAAAATTAAAAAAATTAAAAAACCTAGGTGGACTTAGACATGTTCATATAACTCAACCATAATGCCTAGCATGTTTATACATTGACACATAGACTCTAATAACCTCAATAGGCCTAAATGCCAAGCCAACCACCCCAACTTTGGAGGTATTGAGTGAAAAACTTAGAAATTATAAGTCATTTATTCAACAACCAATAATAACCAAGGGAAAAAAAAACCTAGGTTGATAAGATTGACAAATAAATTCTATGACACCGATTCTTTTACAGACACTATCATGCTAGAACATTTATTAAAACTCTTCTAAGGGGGTATGAACATGTGATATAGCACAATAAGAACTTCCAAAGGTCTTTTGAAGTCCGAACAAAAAATATTTGTCCGGTTCACCAGGCTCACTTGATAAAAAACCACTAAGTACAACTTAGGTGGTAACAGGTCATTTCATCTGAGGAGTTTTCATGGTTTTTTCTTTCAAATTCTACTTTGCATTTTGTCAAATTGCCATACTTCCAAGAGACTAATACCCTACAATAGGACACTACCAGTTTAATGTACCTTGTCTGATCTCAATTTTTTAAAACTCATATGACGTTGTCTGATCTCAACATTTAAAAAGTGCTGGTTGCACTTGAATGCTGAGGCGGTGCAAGTTGATAATTGATAAATATAATTTCCCATCCAATCCTAATCTGTTAGCTACATCAACAGTAACTACCAAGTTGCATTTGCATAATATTACCCTATGGCCATTGGATAATGGCAATCTCTGGTAGTACAAAGGAATTTGGGCGGCCACAATTGCATTGGTAGGCCGTTGAATTGCACCCATATTGGGTAGGAACACTGGACATATTGGTTAGCTGAAAAATCCTCAAACCTGGGGACTAACAAGGTATTCTTATAAATCCAAGGCCCTTGTAACATTTCTTTTGGGAGATGGGACTTGTTAGTGAATGGAAATAGAAAACATTCTTTGGTAAGGGTTTTGGTTTGGACATAGTGCCTACCAAAGGCCCCCCACGGTTCCCTATCCCAGCTACAAATTATAGCTTCATCGGGAACCCACCCTGTAAAATACCCTAGCATGGTTTATTCTATATAAGCATACACACAATATTGTGCTGATCAACTAGGTTTTCTATAGTAACATAGCTATCAGTTTAGTAATTACCATGTTTAATTCTGGATAGTCATAAATTTAGAACAAAACACAAAGTATAAATCAATCTAGGGAGCATATTTTCCTTGTAAGTAATCTATAGCTGAATTTTCTTATGTCAACATCATTAAAATCTACTGTAAAAATAGGCTCAAATGTATTAGGACAAATATATATTCTATCAAGATCAACATCTGTCCCCTCAGGGTCTGGTGAGGCTTCTATATTGCTCTCATCAACCATTAGCACCAAGAGTCATGTCAAGTCATCCATCATCCTATTTTTCAACTCAGGTTGTTTTAGGCGCATACCTTGCAGTAATTACTGATATTTTTCTTGATATTTTTCTTGGATTCACACAAGACTGGTTTCATTTTGGCAAGTTGTTGCATCTCTCCACTTGTTATGCTATTATTTTATGGTTCCACTAAAAAATAAAGTTGATGAATTATGGGTAAGTCTTATTGTTTGTTTAACATATTTTCATGCATAACAAGTTTGGAGTAAAGAATATCAAAATAGTCTACATGAGTTAACATTTCCACTATACTTACCAGTCATCAATATGAGCTAGGCTCTCATTTTTGTCACACGTTCTCACAACTGTCCATTTGTAGACCAACCTGAGCTTATGATTATGACTATAATTGTTATTTCCCACCACATATGTAACATTTGATTTGCTTTCGGTATCTCAAAGTGTGTCCTCTTCCTCTGCCTCTGAAACCCTCTCTTCTTGAAGTGTTTGGATTCACCTCTTGACCTTCCCCAGTCTCTTTAGTTTTGGTATATTATGAGAATCTTCCTCTTCTTATAAAGGATTCAAATTCACCTTTATTTCTTATCGAATTAACATTCCCTCAACTAGGCTTCTCTTCGTCATTTAAAGCATATGTATGCTTCATCTATTGCATGCAGCAGGACTAAGGCCAACTCAGCCTGTAGTTGTAATCATATTCCATTGATGTATATAGCAGATGGATGATTACAAAAGTCTTGCATATATTCTCTTATCTACATCTTCAGAGACAATTCTACATATTCCATGACAAACAATTTCCTTTTGCCTAAATTCTAGAACTGTTTGAACAAATTTTGCAGATAAGTTGAGTAAAAACTTGGCTTTAATATCCTTTTGAATCTTGGAAAATAACCTGACCTTTTCTTTACCTTTCCTTCTTGGGGTATTTTAAAGGTTATCACATAATAAAGTAGCATGCGATTTCATCCTTACCACAACAAACTTTACCCTTCTTGGATCATCTTCATGCATGTTCTCTATATCAAAGCACCTCTCTAATTATTGCATCCAATCTATCAACATGTTAGGGTTTAGTTAATCCTTAAAGTCTGAAACCTTGGCCTTAAATTTAGTCTCTTCTTTTGAGATAACTTTTATCATTCTTTGAATTGAATCCAGTGCTCCAACTGGGGTTCTCACATTCTCTTGTTCATATTCTGGCTCATCTTGTTGGAATCTAGCCATAATAAATTCTAATCTCTCAGGCACTTCAATCCCACCATTCTATTTGTGTTTGGTATTTTTCCTACCTCTCCTTCCCCGATTCAAATGGACTCCCTTTTGGACAATTTTGTGGGTTTCTTTGATACTAAAATAGATGTAGATGCACACTCTATTGTAGATAAATATCTAAAAGCATAGTGTATTATCTTAGTCCTCTCAAACCTGCCCCAACTTCAGATTAAAAAAGATGGACTGTGATGACAGAATTGAAGATGCTTTTAGTAGGATGTATCGTACATAGACTCCCAATAGATCAACCCACAAGAAAGGTTATTTGCAATATGGAAGCTATATTAAAAGGGACAGGGTTCCTCTGTGGCTACAACACTTACAAAAAACAAGGGATCTTAGTCACTGAATTATTCAATATGGAGAGGCTTAATACACAACAACTACTACCATTGAAAACAACTAAAAATCAAATATGTTCCTTTTATTAACTTTAAAAACACAATATCCCACAGTGGTGTAGCTCAACCAATGATTCGCTTGATATGAAGGACATGTTGTAAATGGAGGTCATGAGTTTAAATCACCCCATCTTACTTGTGTTCCATGCATTCGGGTTGTATGGGTGCACCTAGGGGTGTAGTGGTAGCAAGATTAGATCCCTTGACCCAGTGTCATGTTAGTACCAACCCAGTCTCTAGTTGTTGATTCCCCTATTACAAAAAATAAAAACTATAAAAACACAATACAATGTAGTCTCTGCATGTACCTAAACCCCCCCACTTACCAACTTCTACCTAATTAACCAAAAGCAGTCTCCCTTGTTTAAACTAAGTTTCCCCATTTATATCAGTTGCATTAATTACAATTCCCACTGAAACAAGTCACTACTAACAAACTACTATTTTAGGTACAACAAGATCCCATTTTTAATTTTAGAAACAACCAACCAACAACTACGAGTTCACATGAATGAATCCATTGTGCATCACCTGATACCATAATATTTTAGTGAATACTACTACTATCGATCAAACTATCTTTTATTGTCTTGACATTATGCCATATAACTTTTCTTAACAAACACTAATTCCATCTGTATAATCTAGAGCATGTGCCATACAAATTGGTAGGGATATCCATCATAAGTCATTCTATAATGCAATTTGAAAGGAAAATTGAAGATTGGGAAAGAAAATCGACAACATAATTTAGAAAATTCAGATTGGCGGTCTAGGACAACAAGATATTAACATTTTCCAAATGGAAAAAATAACTATTCTATATTCCTCTTAGATTTATTTTCCAACTATGCCTTATGTCTAGTTATAGCTCAGAAAGGGTCCCTCCAAAGCACCAATCAATCAATATGTTTTTTTAATGTAAGAGTATTGCCAAAAGGATTGGTATTAGTCATTAAACAATGCCTTTTTTTCGAAGGATATTTGGGATGACTAATTAATGCCATATTTACCTTTTTCACTGGTTATTTTACAAGGTGTTGAAAGGCTCTATTCATCACGTGTTTTCTATTTTTAACAAGATCCTATTTTAGGGACAAAATTTCAATTTTCACATATCGAGATAAGAAGACAATCTATTTTAGTAAGACCTTAGTTTATTTAATTTTGATTTAGCATTAGTGCATTTAATTAAGATCCATTATTGCATGAGTTGGGAATTTTTTCCTAGTAGAAGGAATCTCAAATTTAGAGTGTTCATCTGGGTGCATGTCCATTTTCATTCAGTGGTGTTGATATGTCAAGAAGATGATCTCTTTAGGAGATTGATTAGTCGTCTAACTAATGAACTATAAAACTCAGTTTTAGATGGAAAACCAACTCATTAAATGCAGATCAAATTAGGGTTGATTCTTGGGATCCTAGTAGTCTATTTGAATCATGCTAGATTGATTTGTAAAGAGACAAATGGACCATTCTTCTTATGTTTTTAGTTTTCCGAGGTTAATATTCTTCAATTTTTTATATTCTAGTTAGTGCATAGTTTATTATTTTGTTCTATGTTTATGATATAAGTATGAAGCCAAAGATGGAAATTCCTTTAGATTTGAAAATTATATAAAATGATGCTTTCAATGGATCTCAGTTCTATTGTATTTTTCAACAAGTGATTCCATCTTTGGAGGATGGTATTGTTTCTAGTTGGGATGTCATGGATAAAATTATGGGACCATGCTTTGAGGTAATTATTATCTTCCAAGAATTTGGAAGAAGGAATTATAATTATTATTTCCTAAACCACACATTGACTTGAATTTTGATCTCTAATATTTGGGTTATTTTATTAGAAATCTATCTTGGTGATTGCTTATGAGAAACATCCATCTGCTATATGGAAGTAATGGGTTTCAATATATTTAGGCCCTACCGGAATGGAAAGTTTTATTGTAGTGGAAACTCAAAATTATTTTATCTCAAGAATTCCTTGTACATTTGATAACTTTGGAAAACATTTATTACTGGAAGGCTATTTCAAGCTGTGAAATTTTTATTTCCTTTTACTCTAGAAACCGCTCCAAACTAAATCACAATGTACTATGACTTTCATTTAGGTATTTCTAGTTTCACTTCTTTATTCATGGTTTTTGGCTGAACAAAAAAGTGTAGTATATGTCACCAAAATAGAACTAGTGGAATTCATTTAGTATTTACATTTAGAAATAAGAGGTTGCAAGCATATAAGATGCTTCTCTCTTTTATTCTAATAAACCTATGAGACTTTTCCAATTCATATATAACTAGAAATATATTACTATCAAGCCATTTATCAATTCTATGCTATGTATAATGACACTAGTACAATCTCTTTATATNATTGATCTGTATTCAGGATGGTGATATTTTCTCTCACTGGAGCTGCTATAAGAATAGAGTAGACTCTTTTTGCTTCCTACATCTATTCTTTGATGGAGATTTGGTGTCCATTTTATACTGGGTTGTGTATCAATGCTTCTACACAACAGGGGATGAGATATGAACTCCTCAATAGGAATATATATTTTAATGTAGAGTGGCATAAGTTGGTGTCACCTTATAGGTCATACCTTCTCTTCAAAATAGAAATCATTCCTTTTAGGTCACACTAAAACAAATGAGGCTCTTTCCAGGATTTAACATCCTCCACTATCAGCATTACTTGTTAACTGAAAAGGATTGAAGGTTGATGCGTTGGGTGTTGTCTTCATGAAGGGTGCAATTCATGAAGACAACACTCAATTTTTTCTTCCAATTTGCTTTGGAAACATTCAAGAATCGAACTAATGGTAGGTCAGAATTGGACTCAAATACCATTCCTTTATACTATGCTAACCTAAACTCCTTTGACATGACTCAAATAGAAAGTAATAATTCAAAGAAGACAATTAGAAAAAATTTATGACTTAATAATTTGATGATTCACGACACTCTAGTCTCATTTTGATTTTTTTCTATTTGGTTGGTTGTATTTTTTTTAATATGTATTTCTGAGGTCTATATCTTCTAATTTTTTTTACTTTTTTCATAGAAGAAACACAAAGAAGAAGTAAATAAAATATTGGATAAGATGGGACTTGAAATGCATGTAGAAGTGCAGTGAGGAGGGGCTTCCCATAAAGATTTGACTCTTCTAGCATCAACTTTGAAAACTAGTTTAGGTAGCGCAAATAATTATTAATTTCCTTCTCAAGTTAAGGGGAAGAAAAGGGAGTGCACTAATTAGAATACAAATCCTCTTAAACAGGAGAATTTTTCAAACTCAGATGGCAGTGATATAGGGATTCAAACAAGAATGCATTATGAGGCTTGAATAAATTTCTAGAATCACTAACAAAGATGGAAGCCTCATCAACTCAGAAGTTCTCGGGAAACTTGTGCATATAATGTAGCTAGTTAGAAGTGACGATGGTAAGAAATGAATTGATTTGGCTTTGTGGAATACATCCCTTGTAAGTGTAATTGCAAGCACCAATCAATAAGACTATATCAACTAATTTGTGCAGCTTAGGGTCTTTCCCATTTTGGATGATTGGATTCAAGAATCCCACAAAAGAAAGACTATAGATGCAAGTAATTCAAACGAGGGTGACAAAGTTATCGAAGAACTATTGTTAATGGTGTTACATTTTCTTGATAGACTACCTATAGATCTTGATTTTTTGAAGATGTGTAATGTTGGGAAATTCGTAAACCACTTGAAAAATCATAAGAACCAAGAGATTTAGAGGAGGGATAGAGGAGGGATAGACTCTTAATTAATAAATGGAAGAAACATGTTGATGCATAAATGTAGAAAAAAACACAAAGTATAGATCAATCTAGGGAACATATTTTCCTTGCAAGCAATATATAGTTGAAGTTGATAATTTCAACACCATTAAACTCTACTATAAAAATAGGTTCAAACATATTAGGCCAAACAGATATTCTATCAAGATCAACATCTATCCCCTCAAGGTCTGGTGAGGCTTCTACATTACTCTCCTCAACCGTTAGCATCAAGTGTCATGTCAAGTCTTCCATCATCCTATTTTTCAACTCAAGTTGTTTTAGGAGCATACCTCGTAGTAATTACTGATATTTTTCTTGGATTCACACAAGACTAGTTTCATTTTTACAAGTTGTTGCATCTCTCCACTTACCGTGCTATTATTTTATGGTTCCACTAAAAAATAAACTTGATGAATTATGGGTAAGTCTTATTGAATGTTTAACATATTTTCATGCATAACAAGGTTGGAGTAAAGAATATCAAAATAGTCTACATGAGCTAACATTTTCACTATACTTACAAGTCATCAATATGAGCTAGGCTCTCATTTTTGTCACACGTTCTCACAACTGGTCATTTGTAGACAGACCTAAGCTTATGCTTATGACTATATTTGTTATTTCCGAGCTAGTTAGCTTATGGTTTAGTTTTTCTTGGTTTTCTTCTTCCGTGCAAATATTTATCTTTATTTGATGATCTAATCTCTCTGGTAAAGTTGATAACCTTGAATTATGTTTCTTCAAGAGCTTTCTTTTCTTCTTCAAAATGGAATTTTGATGCAAATAAGTGTTTGGAACTACCCTAACTTCATTGTCTTTAGTCACAAATGTAGAAAGCACATGATCTTTGACATTAGGAACATAATTTTCATGAATATTTAAAAAATATTTTTTACCCTTCAAATTTTATTTACAGTTTGAAACCTGAATGCTCTCTTCAGTGTTTCCATGTTTAAAAAATTTAAAATTGCTGACAATGTTATCTGTCACTATTTTTCTATGATCTAGGAACTCACTTTCACGCACTAATTGAGAACCTCTAATTTCATTTTCCATGCGTTTCCTTTTTTGACTAAACTACTTTTCACTCATGGTTTGCTCTAAAATAATGTCTGTATCCTAATTTCTTCAAGATGAGAAGAAAAAATCAAAATATTGTCTCCATCATTATGAATATTGCTTTCACTCTCTGATGACCTTTCAAAATCTCTCTTTGTTGTCTTCAACTATGGCTCAATTATTAAAGATATTGCAACATAAACATTATACCTCAAATGGTTATCAAAATGGCTCGTAGGCACTACACCAACAACATCAGACCTCAAATGGTCCTCAAAATGGCTTGTA
The DNA here is from genome assembly GCA_001517045.1 of Pseudotsuga menziesii. Taxonomy (NCBI): domain Eukaryota; kingdom Viridiplantae; phylum Streptophyta; class Pinopsida; order Pinales; family Pinaceae; genus Pseudotsuga; species Pseudotsuga menziesii. The sequence continues at coordinate 152,768 of LPNX010013565.1, forward strand.
TGCTTCTTTATCTTTAGTATGGACCTCATATTGTCGGATTTAGATGTTGATAATGCACAATTCTTTTTAAGCCCAACCTGAATTGAATTGAGCATCTTCTCATCTTTCTTATCAGACGATATCAAGGGTGTAGCAAGATTTTTGTTATTCTCGCCTACCCCATGTGCCTTTTGCCACTTTTCTTGCCTATGTACTTCCCACTTAATATCATGTTTCTTGGAAAAAGTCTCATAATTCATTTGAATAGATGTATATTTTTGCATTTTCAAAATTTCCTCTGACTCATCAGCTATCCAAAAGAAAAGAAAACATGGGGAGGGTCAGGGCAGGGAGCTCTTTTGTGACCAAGAAGCTAAGGTGTAAGAAAATCTTAAAGCTTTACAATTAGTTCAAGATAAAATGGTTTCAAGCCATAACAATGTGTTATGGAATTTAGTGGTGTTAATATGCTTTATGGATAATAATTATTGAATCAATTCATTCAAATTACGCAAGATTCTTAAGAAGAATGGAATCCTTTGTCCAGAATAAAAGGAAATTGGGGGAGAGTCAGGGCAGGGAGATTTTTTATGACAAGGAGGGGTAGTTTTTTCTTCTCCTTGGGAATTGAGTTCACCTACTCATATTTTTTCTGAGGCGTCAGAAACTCCCAAAGATTTAGGATTTAGGTAAAGCTATTGGTGTCAACTCCTTGCAATGTATTAACTGTTAAGAGATTCAGTGGTGATAATAGGCTTGAAAAATAATAATTATAAAGGAAATTCATTAAAATTATGCAAGATCCTTGACATGTTAAAGTTTTAAACCGATCAAGGACAATATTGTCTAAATTAGTTGTTAGATATAATAATAATAATGTACATTTAGGGACTTTATTGCACACAAATAATATACTTTAGGCACATGATTTTAGTTTGAGTACCAGTCATTATTCAGTTATCAAAGCACTTCTGGGAGGAGAGGATTATGCTGGCCTCTTCTCTCATAGCCACATAACTTGAAGGAGCATCAACAAGAGAGGAGGCACATTGTTTGTTGAAGAAGAGGGATGAATTTTTATGTGCATTTTCTACCAAATAGAAGACAGTTCTTTGATGTCCAAAATTTTAGGTAAATCTATTTAATTTTCCAAGCCCTAATTTTGTTGTTGTTTGCCAGTCTGTCTTTTAATCTAGGTAGGCCTAACCAGACCAATTGTGTGGAAGGGTTTTAAAGTTGAATCCAAGAACATGGACTCGCAAACCATGTTAATGACGAAAGGCCTAAATTGACTGGAAAAAATTATCTTGTCTTAAATCCAGAATAACAACCCTATTTAAATTTACAAAAATATGGGAGATAGTATCTTGCAAAGGGACAAGACCGGATAACACGGGTACTATAGGTCAAGCTAAATATGATGAAGAATTGTGAAGGGCTTTGGTTAGTATTAATGTTAGTTTCTGATAAGATTAAGACTATAGAAATTGGACAAAGATGTTAATGAAACAAATATTTTACATCTTAAAAACAACTTTTTGTCATTGAAGTTGTTGGACGGAGGTTCCATGGCAGACCTTAAAAAATCATCAGCTTATAGCAAGTGAGACTCTTGTAGAAAAAGTATTCAAGTCAATTAGTTTTAATAGCTTACTAAATTCCTTTACTGCAATTGTGGACATGTTAAATATTGCTTCAAAAGCATGGAATTTGATCAAGTACAACTCTTGCAAGAGGATAAGTGAGAAAAATCTCAATAAGATTCCAAGGATGATGACATTGCATTTGTGGCAAATTTAAAAGGAAAATGTTATCTATCATTGTTTTTGTACGATCTAGGAACTCACTTTCATGCACTAATTGAGAATCTCTAATTTATTTTTCCATGCTTTTCCTTTTCTGACCAAATTTCTTTTCACTCATGCTTTGCTCTAAAATAATTCCTATATTTGGTGATTGTATCCAAATTTCTTCAAGATAAGAAGAAAAATTCAAAATATTGTCTCCATCATTATGAATATTGCTTTCACTATATGATGAGCTTTTAAAATATCTCTTTGTTTTCTTTAACTTTGGCATAGTTATTAAAGATATTGCACCAAAAACATCAGACCTCAACTGGTTCTCAAAATGGCTTGTAGGCACTGCACCAACAACATCATACCTCAAATGGTCTTCAAAATGGCTTATAGGCTTCTTTATCTTTAGTATGGACCTCATACTGTCGGATTTAGATGTTGATAATGAACTATTCTTTTTAAGCCCAACCTGAACTAAATTGATCATATTCTTGTCTTTCTTATCAGACAATATCAGGGATGTAGCAGGCTTTTCCTAATTCTCACCTACTCCATGTGTCTTTTGCCATATTTCCTGCCTATGTACTTCCCTCTTAATATCATGTTTCTTGGAAAAAGTATCATAACACATGTAGTAGTAGGTAACCATACTATGTGGCCAGGGGTACAATCTATCCTCCTTGGTTAGTGTCTTGAACATTCAGGTTGAGCATGATCAGGAGACCCTATAGTATATAGAGAGTTGTTACATTTGACACTCCTTGTGAGGTGACTTTTTTCCAATCTGTCCTATTCACACATTTGTGAAGTTTTCTTCGGATAAATCTAAAAATGACACTCCTGCTGCTAGATTTCCATCATGTTGTAATGAACTAACACACATAAGATTAGAAGGAAAGATAACTTCAGCTATATTTCCATCATGGTGTAATGTATTCGATAACAATGTGGCTGTGTTAAATGGAAAAGTACCTTATGAAATCTAACAGACATTAGATTTACTCACCATGCAATGTTTTAAGAATGAAAGCTAACTCCAGCTAGATTTCCATCATGGTGCATTGTGATTGATGAGAATGTGGTTGTGTTAGATGGAAAACTAAGCTATGAATACTAACACACATTATATTTCACTCACCGTGCACTGATTTAAGGATGAAAGCTAATTCTAGCTAAATTTCCATCATAGTGTAATGCGATCAATGACGACATGGTTGTGTTAGATAGAAACTACTTTATGAAAGCTAACACACATTAGCTTTCACTCATCATGCCATGTTGTTAAAAGAAAAGCTAACTCCAGCTAGATTTCTATCATGGTGTAATGAACTAACACACATAAGCTTTCACTCATAGTGCCATATTGTTAGAAGGAAAGCTAACTCTAGCTAGATTTGCATCATAGTGTAATGTATTTGATGGCAATGTGGTTGTGCTAAATGAAAAACTAATTTATGAAAACTAACATACATTAGCTTTTACTCACAGTGCAATGTTTTAAGAACGAAAGCTAACTCCAACCATATTTCCATCATGGTGCATTGTGATTGATGACTATGTGGTTGTGCTAACTCTAGTCTTTGTGTAATGAGCTTACACGCATAAGCTTTTCCTTATAGTGCCATGTTGTTAGAAGGAAATATAACTCTAGCTAGATTTCCACCATGGTGTAATGTATTTGATAACAATGTTTCTGTGTTAGATGGAAAACTACCTTATGAATGCTAATACACATTGGATTTTACTCACTGTGCAATGTTCTAAGAACAAAAACTAACTCCAGCTAGATTTTCATCATGGTGCATTGTGATTGATGACAATGTGGTTGTGCTAGATGGAAAACTACACTATGAAATCTTACACACATTAGATTTCACTCACTGTGCAACGATTTAAGGATGAAAGCTAACTTCGGCTAGATTTCCAACACAGCGCAATGTGGTTGTGTTACATTTAAAACTATCTTATGAAAGCTAACACACATTCTCTTTCACTCATCGTGCCATGTTATTAAAATGAAAGCTAACTCCAACTATATTTTCATCATGGTGTAATGAGTTAACACACATAAGTTTCTCCTTATAGTGCCATGTTGTTAGAAGGAAAGCTAACTCCAGCTACATTTGCATTATGGTGTAATGTATTTGATGACAATGTGGCTGTGTTAGATGGAAAACTACCTTACTAAAGCTAACACACATTAGCTATTACTCATCGTGCAACGTTTAAGAACGAAATATAACTCTAGCTAGAATTCCATCATGATTCATTTTGATTGATGACAATGTGGTTGTGCTAAATGGAAAACTACATTATGAAAGCTAACACACATTAGATTTCACTCACTGTGAAATGATTTAAGGTTGAAAGCTAGCTCTAGCTAGATTTCAATCATGGTGCAATGTAACAATGTGGTTGTGTTAGATGGAAAACTCCATATGAAAACTAACGCACATTAGCTTTCACTCATCGTTCCATGTTAAAAAGAAAGCTAACTCTAGCTAGATTTTCATAATGGTGTAATGAGCTAACATGCATAAGCTTTCACTCATAGTGCCATGTTGTTAGAAGGAAAGCTAACTCCAGCTAGATTTGTATCATGGTCCATTGTGATTGATGACAATGTTGTTGTGCTAGATGAAAAAATACATTATGAAATCTCACACATTATGTGCAATGATTTAAGGATGAAAGCTAACTCTAGCTAGATTTTCAACATGGTGCAATGTTCTTGATGACAATGTGGTTGTGTTACATAGAAAACTAGCTTATAAAAACTAACACACACTATCTTTCACTCATCATGCCATGTTGTTAAAAGGAAGCTAACTCTAGCTAGAATTCCATCATGGTGTAATGAGCTAACACACATAAGCTTTCCTTTATAGTGCCATGTTGTTAGAAGGAATGTTAACTCCAGCTAGATTTTCGTCATGGTTTAATGTATTTGATAACAATGCAGCTGTGTTAGATGGAAAAATACCTTATGAAAGCTACAAACATTAGCTTTAATCACCATGCAATGTTTTAAAAATGAAAGTTAACTCTAACTAGATTTCCATCATGGTGCATTGTGATTGATGACGATGTGGTTGTGATTGATGGAAAACTACATTATAAAAGATAACACACATTAGATTTCACTCACCGTGCAATGATTTAAAGATGAAAGCTAAATCCAACTATATTTCCATCACTGTGCAAAGTGATCGATGACGATGTGGTTGTCTTAGATGGAAAACTAACTTATGAAAGTTAACACACATTAGATTTCACTCATTGTTCCATGTTTTTATAAGGAAACTAACTCCAGCTATATTTGCATCACGGTGTAATGTATTTGATGACAATGTGGTTGTGTTAGATGGAAAACTACCTTACCAAAGCTAACACACATTATCTATTACTCACCGTGCAATGTTTTAACAATGAAAGCTAACTCTAGCTAGATTTCCAACATGGTGCATAAATTTGATTGATGATAATGTGGTTGTGCTAAATGGAAAACTGCATTATGAAAGCTAATACTAATTAGATTTCACTCATCGTGCAACGATTTAAGGTTCAAAGCTAACTCCAGCGAGGTTTCCATCATGGTGCTATTTGACAATGTGGTTGTGTTATATGAAAAACTACCTTATGAAAGCTAACATGCATTAGCTTTCACTCATCGTGCCATGTTGTTAAAAATGAAGCTAACTATAGCTAGATTTTCATAATGGTGTAATGAGATAACACATATAAGATTTCACTCATAATTCCATGTTAGAAGGAAAGCTAACTCCAACTAGATTTTCATCATGGTGTAATGTATTTGATGACAATGTGGTAGTGTTAGATGAAAAACTACCTTATGAAAGCTAACACACATTAGCTCTTACTCACTGTGTAATGTTTTAAGAATGAAAACTAACTCCAGCTAGATTTCCATCATGGTGTAATGAGCTAACACACATAAGCTTTCCCTTATAGTGCCATGTTGTTAGAAGGAAAGCTAAATCCAACAAGATTTTCATCATGGTATAATGTATTTGATGACAATATGGCTATGTTAGATGAAAAACTACCTTATGAAGGCTAACAAACATTAGCTTTACTCACCGTGCAATATTTTAAGAAGGAAAGCTAATTCCAACTAAATTTCCATCATGGTGCATTGTGATTAATGACAATGTGGTTGTGCTAGATGTCAAATACACTATGAAATCTTACACACATTAGATTTCGTTCACAGTGAAACGATTTAAGGGTGAAAGCTAATTCTAGCTAGATTTCCAACACAATGCAATGTGCTTAATGACAATGTGGTTGTGTTACATAGAAAAGTACCTTATGAAAGCTAACACACATTAGTTTTCACTCATTGTGCCATGTTGTTAAAAGGAAAGCTAACTCCAGCTAGATTTCCATCATGGTGTAAGAGCTAACACACATAAGCTTTCCCTTATAGTGTCATTTTGTTAGAAGGAAAGCTAACTCCAACTAGATTTCCATCATGGTGTAATGTATTTGATAACAATGTGGCTGTGCTAGATGGAAAACTACCTCATGAAAGCTAACATACATTAGCTTTATTGACTGTGCAATGTTTTAAGAACGAAATCTAACTCTAGCTATATTTTCATCATGGTGCATTGTAATTGATGACAATGTGGTTATGCTAGATAGAAAACTACATTATGAAAGCTAACACAAATTATACTTCACTTAACATGAAAATGATTTAAGGATGAAAGCTAACTCTAGCTATATTTCCATTACGGAGCAATGTGATCGATGACAATGTGGTTGTGTTAGATGAAAAACTACCTTATGAAAGCTAACACATATTAGCTGCACTCATCGTGCCATGTTGTTAGAAGGAAATCTAACTCCAGCTAGATTTGCATCATGGTGTAATGTATTTGATGACAATGTGGCTATGTTAGATGGAAAACTACCTTACGAAAGATAACACACATTAGTTATTACTCACCGTGCAATGTTTTAAGAACAAAAGCTAACTCTAGCTAGATTTCCAACATAGTGCATTTGATTGATGACAATGTGGTTGTGCTAAATGGAAAACTACATTATGAAAGCTAAGACACATTAGATTTCACTCATAGTGCAATGATTTAAAGTTGAAAGCTAACTCCATCTAGATTTCCATCACAGTGCAATGTGACAATGTGGTTGTGTTAGATAGAGAACTAATTTCAGCTAGATTTTCATCATGGTGTAATCAGCTAACACACATGAGCTTTCACTCATTGTGCCATGTTAGGACGAAAACTAACTCCAACTAGATTTTCATCATGGTGTAGTGTATTTGATGACAATGTGGTTGTGTTAGATGGAAAACTATCTTACTAAATCTAATTCCAACTATATTTCCATTATGGTGTGTTGTGATTGATGACAACGTAGTTGTGTTAGATGAAAACTACATTATGAAAGCTAACACATTATATTTCACTCATAGTGCAATGATTTAAGGACTAAAGCTAACTTCAACTAGATTTTTATCATGGTGTTATGTATTTAATGACAATGTGATTCTTTTAGATAGAAAACTACCTTATGAATTCTAACACACATTAACTTTCACTCACCGTGCAATGTTTTAAAAACAAAAGTGAACTCCAGCTAGATTTCCATCTTCATGCAATGAGGGAACACACACTAGCTTTCATTCACCGTATAATTCTTTAAGAATGAAAGCTAACACGTTGTTAAAAGGAAAGCTAATTATAGCTAGATTCCCATCATCGTGTTAAATTGCTTGTTATTTTTGAGCAAATACTAAGTTTGTTTGATTTGATGTATAGGTGCAAATGTATCTTCTGCATTTTCTATTGGAGACAAGGTAGATCTTTTGCAATGTGGAGTGAAGGTGGGATAAGGCTCCATATTCAATACAAAAACTGGTCATAAGGTGCATGCAAGGATGGTAAATAAAGGATCCATAGTGGTTCACATTGAGAATGTGTTAAAACATGATTCTCTTTTGCCACATCCAACAGGATTTGAGAATACACTAGGGGGTGCATTGGGATCTTATGAGATTTGGCCAGAATCGAATTTGGAACCTCATTGTCATGATTATCTAGTAAATACTCCCCAAGATAGGCTTACATTAACATGTAAATAGGTTTCTCTTACACATGAACGCATGGGAACAAGCATGTGCATTGCCAAAGAGATCATAGTTAATGTTCGTGAGGATGACATGGTTTAGGGTGAAATGTTAGGTGAAAAGGAATTCAATGTTTTTGTGGAAGACATAGATAGAAATTGTGAAAATGTAGGATTGGGGATAAGTCTATACATTGTTTGGTTAGATGGCCAATAAATAAGTTGGTGGACAATGAAGGTGATATTTTAAGGGTGAATGAAAATTTCAGGGAGGCACCCAAGGAAATGGCGGTATGGGGTATTATAGAGGACACAAGTCCCTTAAACACATGGGCTGGTGATCTTTATAATGAAAAATATCCAGACTCAATTGCTATGCACGTAACGAGGCCATATAAAAGGATTAAATGAGTTGTGGCTGCAAAAATCTGACTTTTGGAAGCAGATGAATGTTTCAAACAAGTTTGTCTTCAACATGTGGATAGGAAAGCCATTGCAGCTGTTAGAAGGGGTATGAAACTCTTTAAAAAAATAGCATTAGGGAATTTGAATTGAATTCACTCCTTTCCAGCACAATCATGTCAAAGAGCCATGGCCATGGCCTACCTCCTACTATTAGGAAAGTAAAGGACATGAGGTTTAATGGTGATATTATATGTAAGAAAACATCGTACAAGATACATAATATTCCTCAAAGCACCTTCTATACTTACCAAAATATTTTCCAACAAGGACATGTCAAAGGAATTCATGGTAACACCAACAAATGCAAAGCATGTGCACATACTGTGGCAGCCATAGAAATATTGCACAAAATTGTAATGGATAATTCAGATTTTCATTGAACCAAACACGACAAGTTGAAGAAGATGGAACGTCTGCTCCTTTAAGATTGATGCCATAAATGTACACCCAAATTTCTTTGTTAAAAGAATTCAATGAGGCCATTCAAGAGATCATTTTTCCATCAATATCGCAACCAACAATGAGCAAGATTTGGAATACTCGTTTTCCATATGCGGCATTCTCAAAGAACACCAACTTCAGCAAATGTAGTGAATGTATTGTGTTGAAAGCATATATGAAGACATCGACTACAAAAGAGCTGGAAGAAAAGGCACGAGCTAGACTGAAGAAACATGACAAGATTGTTGAGTGGAAGATATTGCTACTATTCCCACAAAATTATGTTAGAGTGGTATCCAAAGGAATGCTTGAGCATTATCCATGATAAAATGGACAAAACAAAGACTTCAATCCTAAGATTATGTGTCAAATCAAAATCTGTTGTAGGAACAAACTTGGGTTTTTCGTTGACAACTATGCTAACACGTGGGCATAGCACAAGAGGTTTTGGTCATTTCTCCGTACCATTTGTACACATGGGATCACAATTTACCTTACAACTCTTTAAAAGTGCTTGAGGGACCTTGAATACCCACACCTTGATATGTATGGTGATTTGATTTATGAGAGTGGAAGTTCAAGAAACCCACTTTCAAATGCATTACTTCAAAACTCTATTTACTCAAAATGTAGAGTGTACAAGGATGCTTTCCTATCTTTAAATGGAAGCTCAAAAAATCAAAATCTTGATTTTAAGCCTCTTCCTCCACATTTGTTGTTAAAGTTGGACAATGTAGATAGAGATAATAAGAATCGTTATGTTTTCATGTTTCTATCACTATTAACTGCACTTGGTGTCTTCATCACTATTGAGGTTGGGTTATTGCTTGTGGGGCACACCCATGAAGACATAGATGGAAGCTACGAAAAAAAGTCTTCCAACTTGAAAAGTAAATATATATATTCTTTACCTGAGATGATGGATACATATCATACAATAGAATAAAAACAAATGTTTCCACTTAAACTTATTGATAAAGTGTATGACTTCAAAAAATTTCTTAATGGGTACATCAAGGAGGGGGAAAATGTACTAGTTGGACACCTTAATGTCAAGTACTTCTAATTTCTTGTAGTCAATGATGTTCCAGTTATGAGGTATAAATAATCCATCAGAGACATTGAGTGGTCAGAACCAGTTGAGTTGTGGAATATAGATGATGAAGGTCAACCTATATTTCCCATGGGGAAGCCATCTTTCTTACGTCCCAAAGACAATGATATTTATTTAAAACAAATAAAGCAAGGAATAGCATCATACACAAAAATGTGGAAAGATACTATTGGAAATGAAAATTCACCAATTTCTACAGAGGAATGGAATAAAAAACTATATTATTGGAAAAGAGTTGATGCATTAGGTGGAATCTACAATGACCATACTCCCTTGGATGAAACTAATTATTCTTCTGATGATTTTGGCCCAAGACGAGGCAAAATATTAACATTGATGGTAATTCACTCCATGTAATATCAAGTATTATGGATGGGGATTTTGATAATGTGACAGATGAACCGATATATGTTGGACCCAAGTGCAACAAGCCAAAGCCAAAATTTGATCCTAGAATTGATGTTGAGAAAGGAAAGATGTTGCTTATTAGATCAGGAAATGAGGATGAAGGAGAGATGATTTGGATGGAAAAATCCACCTCAGATATCTTCCAGGATGATGACAACAAGACCCTTCCTATAAAGATTGATTGGTGGTATCCTAGCTCAAGGAAATACAAGGGAAATTTTTTAGAACAATATTGGGTACCAAATCCTGATGACACAGAACTTGGATCTATTCCAATTAATACCATAGTTTGGGCATGGATGTACTTGATCTGCTTGAGTGGATATAAGGAGATTAGGTGGAGATGATTCATGAATGTAGTTTTTACTTTTGAATGATTGTTAGTATACATGAAGAAACATTTTTCAATGTTTGTAGTATAATAAATACTCTTCAAGCTACTTTTTGAGGAATTTTATATTATTTACTACATATATGAAAATTTCACTTCGAGTTCAATGTTAATTCACTTAATACTGTGAATGTATAGTCATTGGGGATGCTTCTATTTGACTATTTTTATTGAGCTTATGCTCCTTTTGCCTAATTTTATAGTTCCATTGAGTATGGAAGATACTTTCCTGTATGGTGTATCTTTTAGATAAATGTTGATCTTCACCACTGTATGATCGTCTTTAGTCACTTCCTCGAGCCCTTCCTTGGATAACATCTCTAGGTTCTCTGTATCTTCCCCTGGGACATCGTTGGATAGTCAGCCCACTTTGGGTGTGGATTTTAAGAAGAGTGACTCTATTGTATCTCGAATTTTATAGTCATTTTGACTCTACTTGTGCTTGATACCATTATCATGATGATGTAACTTGTTACCTTTGATTCTCTTTGAATATCAAGGAACTGCAATTTTTCTTTTGGAAAAAAGACAATTTAATCCATGTGAGATTTAATGCTGATCCTAATGCACTGCATGTAATATAAGTATTATGGATGGAGATTTTTATAATATGACGGATGAACTGGTATATGTTGGACCCAAGTGCAACAAGTTAAATCCAATATTCAATCCTATGATTGAAGTTGATAAATGAAAGATGTTGCTAGCTATATCTTGAACTGAGGATGAAGGAGAGATGATTTGGATGAAAAAAACCATCTCATATATCTTCCAAAATGATGAAAGTGAGACTTTTCATGTAAAGGTTGATTGATGGAAGCCTAGTTCATGGAAATACAAGGGAAACTTTTAGAACAATATTCGGTACCAAACCTTGATGACACATGACTTGGATCTATTCCAGTTAATACTATAGTTTGGGCATGGATGCAAAAGAAAGAAGATTGCAAGAAGACCACGATAAATAAATGTGGTGTTCAAGTTGTAATTGATTTGCTTGACTGAATATAAGGAGATAAGGTGGAGATGATTCATGAATGTAATTTTCTCTTTGAACAAGTTATTAATATACAAGAAGAAACAGTTTTCAATGTTTGTTGTATATCACATATTCTCTTCAAGCCTTTTTTTGAGGAATTTTATATTATTTACTAATATGAAAATTTTGGTTCAACTTCTATGTTAATTCATGTGATGGTACTTTATGCGAATTAGATAACACCATTCAATTTTTAACTTTTCAATTTGTTTTTTACATAAACTCAACATGTCACTATATCAAATGTGCATAATCATATTCAATAATGAACCTTAAAACATCTTCTAGACTTCATCTATGAATAAATGTAAGGCACTTGCGATAAGGTTTGAAGTGACTTTTCCTTATTATTTGTTATTATAATTGATATAAATTTAATTGTTCTACTCTATTGCATTCTAATTAATATTATATTTTCTTTTGTTGACTTTAAAGTGGTGCAAACTTTGTACTAGTGCAATATCTTATACTCAACAAAGACAAAGTAGTAACATTTTCAGAGTGTAAGCTTTCACAACTTGTCATCATTGTGAATGATTTTTTGGATTAAGTTGTCAGTGAGTTTTCCAAACCAACATTTCGAGTGGGCACTCCACGCATGATCGTCGGGGGAACAATGTAAAATTCATTACGGTTTGAAAAGATTTCACATAGCTTAATCCCGAAAATCAATAACCAAGTATTAACATTTAATGTCAATACTACATAAGTTAATAATAGTCACAACACAATATTAATATGTTGTTAAATAACTTTATATTATGTAAGAAATTTCTTACACAAATTATTAATAATTCACTAGTCAAATATTGGTGAATTTTGTTTTTATAGGTAAATATAAATATTAATTGTAATCAAAGTATATCATTAAATACATTTATAGGAAAAATTTCTCACATAAATATGTTATTCATAAAATCAACATTCATTAACTTTGTTTTTAATACACCACCACCAACAATAATAATAATAAATTATGTCTATATTTTAATTCATAATTTATTTTAATCATTACTAAGATAAAACCTATTTTATTCTAAATCATAAAATGTTTTCTCTTGTTCACTATCAAGTGGTGCCAACTTCCAAAAATAAAACATCATATTCATAAAAGACTTAGACTTACTATTGTAACTTAACCTAGACATATTAGTTAACATAATTTCAATTAAATGTAATTCCAAGATAATAATAGCAACAAACATTGATTATTAATTTCATTAAATAACTTTAATAATAATATGTAAAAAAATATTCTACAATCTATTTTTCGCGATATAATCATTGATCAACTTAACTTTTATTAGAAAATATAAATAATAGTAATATAAATAAATTATATTTCTATTCTAACGTATAATTGATTTTGATCGTTAAAATAATAAACTAGCATATTGACACTTAATATATAATAGTTTTTCTTGTCACTTCTAAAATGTTGCCAACATTCTAATATACTACAACATGATACTCAACACATATAATATCACTTGCTATGTCGAGAATTAAAGTCGTTATAGTAACAAACGCATTTGTATTATGTCATTAAATAGTTTTTAAATGGGTCATTCTAAAATTGTGCCAACCTTCTACTAGTATAGGAAGTCAACACCAACAATGTACTAGTTACCATATCAAATTATAATTCAATTGCTTAATCATAGTAACATATAAAATATTAATTTCACTACACAAACTTAATCAAGTTACCATTTAATACAAACTATAGATAATATTAATAGAAACTATGTAAGGAGTCAAAGTCTAAGAATTTCATCATTTTGATTTGTCATAGAGGATTAGAAATGTGTAATCTAGGTGTTAACACAGTCCCTCTCCCCTCATGTTGTAAAGGGTGCTAGATTAATGGAAGAGCACCTGTATTACAAGCAGGATGATGGTGGTTCGAATCCTCCGTGCCCTAACATAAATTAATAGATGAAATAAAATATTTTTGATAATATAAATATTGTAAGATATAAATATTTTCAATACAAATATGCTCTTTTCAATTCAACACATTGTTCAAATACTTCATAAATAAATAATGAACACTTGAAATAATTAGTTGAGTTGATTTTCCCCCTTTCATCTTATATATGAAAAAAATCAAACTGTATTGCACTAATGCTATTCTAGTTCATAATTGATTTTGATTGTTAAAATAATTAATATCAATAAATATGGGAGGCTTTACTAACATGTCACGTCCCCATGTCTCCGACCGGCATAGAGGACGCGACCCCAAACTTTGATCAACCGGGCTAAGAGCCCCGTGAACATAAGCATGCACAAAATTGCTGAAATGCTGAAACAGAATGTTGATACCCAGATGCATTTGCAGTGGAATATACACAGATGCCACTATTCAATACACACAACTAATTTAATGAAATAACATGCTGTAATAGAATGCAATGAAGTAAAGCGTGCACACATGAACTTTTACATGCACAGATGCAATTGTCTACCAGACACAGCAGAACATCATTCATTCAAGCAAGCATTCAACATGTTCATTACATCCATTAATAGTAAATACATTTGTAGGAGTAAAATGGACAAGATCACTTATCTTATGAAAAATTTGCTCCGCAACCAGCTACATCGCTGCAACATTCCACCCAACCATAGACCAGCTTGCTCCTTAATCTCTCAGCAGCGCTGCCACCCCCGAGCTGGGCATGATTCTCCAAGGAATAAGGGAACAAGCAGGCTTACACATAGCCAAGGATACATGAAGCACAGCCAAGCCAACACAGTTGGGTTTTGCAGTCCATCAAGGAGTTGGGAAGGGCTAAATGCTAAGCTGGTGAGGTCGTCACAGAGCCAAGAACACCTACACCAGAACTAGCCTGACCTCTAAGACACCCACCCACACCCAACACAAGGAATCAGTCCCTTCTCTGCTACACATTCCCTCAAGCCCTGCATTCCCTTCCAGTGCTATTCAGGGGTGATGGAGAAGAAGGCCAGCCCTCTAGCTCAATCTGTGTGGTTTCCAGCCACCAATTTTATCAAGCAAAACTAAGCCCCCATCCCTGCTCCTAATATAGTCCGAAGACCAACCATTGCACTCAGGCAATTAATTTAGCTGTCACAGTTTAAACAGGGAAAACGACTTCAAACCATCTACAACAGTCCCCAAACGTAACAGCAAAAACCATCACAACAGGTAAAAACCACAACCCTTCCTGGGAAACAAAATCACTGGGAAAACATACACAGACCACGCTAGTAAATAAATTACAGTCTCCCATCCTGTGCATGAGTGAAACAACAACAACACCGGACTCCCAAATTAGTCCGTGAGGAAAGGATACGGCCAAACCATCCGCAGATCCGTAAAGGGAAAACTACGTGGGTAAAACCCAGGGAATTCCTACGCATGAGCATGAGCAAATTCCGCTCCTGCATAAGGACGAACAGCCAAAATCATGAGGCCGCGAAATTTCAGTGCGTGAGTGCTTTAGCTCGCCGTCATGGGAAGAGTGGAATCCTATGTGAGGGATGAACAACAAAATCATGGGTAGAGTGTGCATGTGGGTGAGGACTGATAGTCCTGCCACCCCACTCCCTAATGACCATAACTGCTTCAACCACCAGCAGGCATTCTCAATGAAAGTTGTTGGGATAAAACAAGAAAAAGAGGACACATGGGTATTTCCCTCATTGGCCAAGGTTTGATAAATTCTCCCACATCCTTATCCTTGTGAAAATCATGCCCCTTTCGATTTAGTTGCTGCGACCGTAGCTGGTTGTGTTCATTTTAATTATGGATGCATATTTACATGATGACCAACATAATGTATGCCGCATGCCCCGATATAAAATCGGTGACAAATTTAAATCCAAATACATAGCATAATCGATCAATGGTGGGGCCTTGGCCTTTAGCTCCACACCATGATCATTTACAATATATACATCATGTACATTTAATGCAATGGGGTCAAAACCGGGGTGTTACATAACATCAATATAATTAAATAAATTTATAGGTAAGAAATAAGTAAACATTCATTAACTTAGTTTTTAATACACTACCTCTACCAACAACAATAATAATAAATTATGTTGCTATTTTAATTCATAATTTATTTTAATCACTACAAGGGAAAAACTTAGACTTTAAAGTCATAAAATATTTTCTCATTTTGATTATAAGTGGTGCTAACTTCCAAAAATAAAACAACATACTCAACAAAGACAAAAATAATTACTATGACACTATTCATAATTGTTGTAGTAACAAATACAATGTTGGTATTATGCCATAAAACAATTTAATCAACTTAAAATTTAATATAAACTATAAGTTATATTAATAGAAATTATGGAAGGATTCAAAGGTATGACTTTCCTCATTTTTAAAGAACTCAATCTAGCGGAAGTTCTAAATTCTAGATCCACTAAATAATTACAAATTTAATGAAATATGTGTTAAAACCTTAAAAGAGTGTCTTGCAACCTTCAATAACTCTAAATAGCATCCTAGTACTTTTACGAGCACATAGCTCAACCTATCGGATCTCTAGGGCTGATTACATGCCTCTAGTAGGAAAACCTCGAAATAGAATCCTAGCGCAGACTATAGGATCTCCCAGGATCTTTTCTATGATACCTATAGCAAAACCTCAAAAAGAGCATCCTAGCATAGACTATAGGATCTCCCAGGATCTTTTCTATGTTACCTGTAGAAAAACCTTTAAATAGCATCCTAGCAAAGACTATAGGATATCCCATGATCTTTTCTATGCTACCTACACAACCTGTCCATGGCCAACTTGTAGCAAAACCTCAAAAGAGAATCCGAGCACAGATTGTCGAATCTCTCAGGATCTTTTACATGCTTATCTGTATAATCTATCCATAGAGTATCATCCTGCTACTCATCACAGCATCATCCTGATGCATATCATCATCATATGATCATCCTGATCATCATCATAGAAGAAATTGAAGCATCAACCCGGTGCTCATCACACAATGCTTACATCCACAGCCATGGGAAGGATCCTCCTACCATGCTTGGAATGGCTCTTGCAAATGTGTCCCATCACTTCTTCCTTGAAGTATCTTCTATTTGAAGAACACCAAGCCTCTCTCTGAAGTACTCAAACTTCACCCTAGCTAGTGGTTTGGTCAACATGTCTACTATCTGCTCATCTGTCACAACATACTAGAGCTTCAATGCTCCTCTTTGCACCATATCCATGATATAATGATATTTGATCTTGATGTGCTTTCACCTGTCATGGAACACCGGGTTCTCAGACAACTTCACACAACTCTGGTTGTCACAAAATATATAGGTAGCATCCAACGAGAGATCAAATAGCTCAAACAGTAGCTTCCTGAGCCATACTGCCTCACAATTAGCCCAACAAGATGCGATGTACTCTGCTTCAGCTGTACTCAGTGCTACGCAGGATTGCTTCTTACTAAACCAAGAGATCACAACTGATCCCATACTGAAGTAGCACCCCAAGGTGCTCTTTCTATCTGCAACACTTCCTGGCCAATCTGAATCAACATAACCCTCCAGGTAAAAATTTTGCATCATACTTGAGCCCATAATGAATTGTACCCTTCAGGTACCTCAGAATATGCTTTACAACAATTAGGTGAACATGTTTAGTATTTGTCAGAAATTGTCTCAAGTTGTTCACCGCAAAGCAAATATCTACTCTTGTGTTTGTCAGGTACATCAAGGAACAAATAATCCGATGATACATCATGGAATCAACCATCTCTGATGAAGCAACACTCAATAGATTTAGGTTCAATGCCATAGGTGTAGTCATGGCCTTGCAGTCCATCATCTTGAACCTCTTCAGGATCTCTACTACATATTTCCCTTGTCCTAGGGAGATTCCATCCGCATTCCATCACACCTCCATACTTAGAAAGTAGTGCATCATACCCAAGTCGTTCATCTCAAACTCGATAACAAGTCTCCTCCTTGCAACTTTAATGAGTTCCTCTTTTCTGTCAAGAACAAGTCATCGACATATAACAAGAGAATCATTGGTCTTCCACCTTCAATCTTGAAGAAAAGGTTGGAATCTGCGTTACTCTCAGTAAATCCTAGAGTCATCAGTAAGTTATCCATCCTATTGTACAATGTTGAACCTCGATATCTTATGCATTTACTCCCTCTGAAGAGGAGCATCATTCTCCCTCCGTATTTTGTACTTTATGCACTGAAACATTATGTACTAGAGTGACAAGTAGCTTCCTCTGCTACTAATATTCTATGTATCCATCTAGGGTCACTAGATACCAAGATCCTTTATCTTGAAAACTTTCTTCTCACACCCATCTGTGAGCTTATCATCCTCTATAGGATTTCATCTTCAACCTTGTAGAAAAGTTTAATATCTCCACCACTCTATGTGATATTCAAGCTCCTCATGTCTATGTTAACCCATGGGTGCCTTTTGAGCTCATAGAAGACCTTATTTCATTTGCACACATGAGTCTGTCTGTCATGTGTCTTAACTTCCAATGGCTGCAAATGTCTCTTCGTAGTCTATGCCTTCTTTTTGTGAGAAGCCTTGTGCTACAAATCTTTCCTTGTATCCCACGATGTTTGCATCTACTGCATGATGGAACAACGAACTTCCCTTTAGGTCTTGATACTACATCCCAGACATCATTCTTCTTGAACTGGTCTTCCCTTTCTTCTTGGCTACTTCTTCATCAATGATGTTGCTTCATTCGTCATATTTATCTTCATCTTGGAGTATTTCTTGAACTGTTGTCACTTGTTCATTATAACAAGTCTCAACCTTCTTTGCTTGTAGGTGATTGTACACGATCTTTCCTACAAGTCATATGCACCAGTTGTATGGTTAGAAACATTTCATAAGACATATTCACAATGAAAACTTCTTATGCATAAATATATGATCATGCAACTATTTTAGCCAATACAATATTCATCCATATCTCATGGAAGCTTTCTAGATGCCTTGATGGGACCCTTAATTGATTAAGCCGAGGGAAATGTTGTGGCACTCGAAGAGGAAAGAGATAGAAGATTGGCTGGCCTCTAAAATGCTATCATTCGTGCAAGAGGAAAGCATAGGATCATGATGGAGTGTAGAAAACTGGGTGCATAAGTACATATACTCTAATATCCATGAGATCTTCTTTGTAGAGTTCTCTGTTATATTGTACAAATGGTTTTGAATATTGGTGACCGGACAACCGATGTTCCCGAGGAGAGAACCCGTTGAATGCAATTATTAGTTGGTCTGCAAGATAACCAATGTAAGTAGTTCTATCTCTAGATATTTTGATTTCTGGGTTGATAGTATCTTGCAAGGATACATCACTGAGTTTGCAGTAGAAACTATAACCTCATATAGTGAGGCTAAAAGAATTTTTTTCCAAGGACCCTGTAGAAGATATTTTCTATCTATTAGTACATGGATTAAAATTCTCATCTATGAGAAGGCTATCTTATGGTTGAGTATTTGATTCACGTTCCCATGAGGGAGGATATGTTGCAGACGAGCTCTTAAGAAAATGGTAGAGGATGAATTGAAATGTTCCCAGGAAGCATAAAACCTAGATTAGAAGTTGGACTCCTAAGGAGTGGAAGGAGATTCAAATCAGGGAAAAGAAGAAATATCGAAAGAGGGCGATGAAATCCTAGTCTATTTGAGGAGAATGAACACGAATGTCAGTTGCATGAAGATGAAGGGTCTTGTGATGAAGATGAGGAGTATAGCCCAATATCGAAAGGAGAAAAGGAATCAAAAGAATCTATAGAGACACCAATATTAGGATTCAACTACATCACACTAGGAGTATCACTGCCGATGAGATCAATATCCTCATCCCCAAAAAGGACCAATAATACCAATAGTGCTAGTAGTGTGACTTGTAGGAAACAAGGTTCACCTCCTTTGAATCCTTTTCCAGAAAACCTCGATTCCAAATAAATGGCTGGGGCAGACATTCAGTTACTCACATTCAATGGAAATGGCACAGAAGATACAAAGCAACATTGGTTCCTCTATGAAGTTGTTTGTATGGTTCGATTAGGCCATAATGCAGACATAAATAAGGCACACATGATCATGACTTTGAGGGGTCATGTGCTAGATTGGTTTATGAATTTTTGTGTCGCATTGACTAGAACACTGCAAAATACCCTTGACGAGATCAAAGCTACAATGATCTTTGAGTTTAGAAAACCTAAATATGAATCGCAGTGCATTAATGAGATCAAGGAGATAAAGAAAGCACTAGGAGAATCAATATGGGACTTTGACCAACGTTTTAAAACTTTGATGGCCAAGATAAGATTCCAAATGACGGATGTACAACATAAAGAGTGGTTTATTGCCGCGTTATTACCACACATCTGAGGACCATTATTGCAACAAAATATTGAGTGATAGACATAAGCACTAGAATTGGCGATGAAGCTAGAAGCGTCTCCCATTGGCGATGATGCCATAAGAATGGTACAGATTCAGTCACATTTGGATAATCTAATGATACATCTATAGAACATCAGGAAGGGAAAGGAAGCACAAGAATATTTTTGGTGCACAAAGTGCAGAATAGATGGAATACTAAGTATAATTTTCCAACCTTCATGAACTATATTGCATCAAGTGCACCAAACCCATTAAATGGCCAAGGAATACCATGGTTTCGGATATTCTAGTCTAGAGGGCATCGTAACGATGAGTTCCTATACCTACAGAATATTGTGAGTACCCCAACAAATATTTTTTTAAAGTTTTGTATGTTAGTAGGACATGAAGAAAACTATTATAGAGCATACAAGCTCTTGAAAGAAAAGACTTTCGACACCTACTTAATGAAAAATGAGGGGATGGCTCAGTCTAAACTGGTGCAAGAATCGTATCATCCTGCATAGGTCCCACCCAATCAATACCAAAATTAGGATTAACCTCATTACATGCCTAAACAGTCGTACATGCAAAAAAATCACTACTAGCCACACTACCAGTAGAACCAGTACCCACTGCAGCAACCAGACCCGTAGGGAGGGGGTGGTGGAAACTTCAGAGGAAGAGGTGGGGGAGAGGTATTTGGTAGAGGAAGAGGCCAATTTATGTGCTATAACTGTGGACAAATGGTCACTACACCAGAGATTACTTAGAACTTGTGAATACATGTTCATACTATAAGGGACATGACCATAATGTGGAGCAATGTCCTCAGTTGATCGCAAAATGGCAAGCAAGGACCATCACAGGACCTAACCCTGGGTAGAATGAAAACCCAAATCCTAACATGAATGTTCATATGATTGAAGTTGAACCATGAGATCTGAATGTTGTTGTCGTAACATGATGAGTAGCTGTGACAGGAGATGATGAGTATAAAGCACAAGAAACAATGCAACTGTAGGTATGAGATGTGACACAGAAGAAGGCATCATTCGATGCCAAGAAACAAAAGGAAACCTTCTTGGAGGTATGAACTGAGTATGTGGATTCGGTAGAACCATCGATGTTAGAAGGAGTCAAGGAGATGCCTTAACGATTTTAGTGCATTTTTCAGAAGAATGCTCCACAAAAGGTTAGTAAGCTCATATCCTTTCTGTCAAGTTGCTTAACGCTAATATAATATATAGGTGTTATTACAGAACTATAGGAAATGGTAGAAGAGATTCCCATAGATCCACAGCCTGAAAAGAAGGTTAATCAAGTGATAAAGAAGTTCAAAACTGGCAGTGAGTTAAGAATGACCACATAGATAGGTGACTACGACATGGATTACATTAGTTTAGACCTGGGGTCTGCGGTCAATATCTTAACAAGACAAACTTGGGAAAGTATGGGAAAGCCACACCTGGACTAGTCTCCTATCTAGCTGCAACTTGCAAGTTTGGTGAAGGTCCTACCCATTGGATGCCTGAGTCAGGTCCCCCTCGACGTTGAAGGGTTGCACACATTTGCAGAATTTGAGGTCATAAATATTGTTGATGACACCAACCCATATCCTAAATTGCTAGGGATAGATTAGGCTGTTGACAACCAAACCATTACAAACTTCAAGAAATGCATCCTCTCGTTCGAGGATAATGAGATGAGATTAGTGTCACCCATTGACCCGTTAAAAGGATAGAGATACACTGATACCATATATAATGATGGCCAGGATGACTACCTCAACCAAATCTACAATGTTACTACACTACAAGAGGACTACATCAATCTAACAATAGATGGGAACCTAATATGGAAGATTCCTAGTTCCTGCACATTCAGCTCGGGGGAAGCTTTGGAGAATTGGAAAAAAATACTACATGAAGTATCTATGAGGAGATGCGTGAGAGTTACCAAGTACGTGCGATGGATGGAGAATGAGATGTGTGAGCTACCCACCTATGAGGGTTTACCTAACCTTGCGAGCTTCTTAAACGAGTTTGAAGGACTTGTAATGGAATTGCAGCGCTTTTCTGCGCTGGATCATGGCGTAAAAGATACACCCGCTAGATGGTGGGGTGCATATAAGAAGTCCATAACAAATTGGCCATAGTGCAGAAGATTGATGGAAGTCAGATTCATAGAAGATGTCACCCTAGTAAACCATAAGTATTCAGGGTTAGAAAACCCTGTGGAACATTTTAATCATTGGGTAGACTCCTTGTTTCTGCTTCACCATCTTCTTCATTCATAACATCACCATTTCTTATCCAAATGATTAAGATGGATAAGAGTTTCTTGAAGAACTGAGTTCTTCATATTCCTCATCTCTTGAGGTATCTTGTTTGAATTGTGAAATCATGATCTTCAGTTGCTCCCATCTTCTTTTCTTTTATTATGAGTCGAGCTTCTTCTTATGTGTGCTCTTCCCAGAATCTACTAAAAGTAATCACTTGCTTTTGGCACACATTCCTTGAATGAATGAATCCCATGATCCTGGGAGGCTATTCAAGGTGGTTATCACAACATCTTCATTCTCTAGTTCTTCATCCACTACTTCAATTTGTTCTTTGATTTGAGGGACCCTTGTAAAGCATGACTATATGGTCTCTGCATTCTGGATCTTCACATTCTTCAACTGGTTTCTCGAAGTGATATTTCGATTTATGTTCTTCCCTTCAAATATCTTGGTCAAGGAATAAAAACATCTATTTAGTTGTCTTTAGGGAAGACAGTTGTGGTATAAGGTGATCTTTATTTGAATCAACAATGGTTTTCTTGGCATTGACCAATTTCTTCTTGTGTAAGGCTTTTAGCCTCATCTCCCTCTGGAACTGGAACCTTTCCACTTATGTAGGTGTCCAATTTCATTTTCTTCAAGAACGAGTGAGATCCAATACTTTTATGGTTGGAAGTGGATAGTTCACCAATCTTTTCATCAAGCTGGTGTGATTAGTCATTTTGAAATGAGAACCTCAAATGTAAATAGAAAAAGATTAGATCTTACCAATTTGAGGTGTCCATCCTTGTTCTGGGGATGGTTGATCTAGGGTTTGTCAGAGAAAACCTAAGTTTCAAAACTTGGAATATTTAATATCTAATTTGATTTAAATATAGACCTCTTCAAGGTGAGTTGTACAATGTACTCCTTTTCTAAAAACGGTGGAGGGAAGCTCCCGGAACAAGAAGCCCTAGTTTACCGATTTTTTCTACATAAATGCCTGATACTGTTTCCGCAGTATCTATGAAATTAATGCTCCTCTATGTCTAAAATTTTGTACTACAGTAACATCATCTAGCTTCTTTCCAACACCACAGGGTCTACCAGAATTGGTATCACCAATTGGGACTTATGAGAGTTCTTCGAAGGTGACTTATTTCAAAACCGTTCATCATAGTGAAATTGTACGGACTGTCATGTCACGTCCCCATGCCTCCGGCTGACGAAGTGGACACAAACCGTGGCTTAAACCACCTGAGCTAAGAGCCCCATGAACATGTACTTGCACTAAATTACTAAATCCGAATGCTTAAACATGTGCATTGACTCAAACATACGCACATGAGAATTTATCATGTACAGATGCGATTATCTATCAGACATTGCGGAAACATCATACATTCAACAAGCGCTCATCCGACATGTTCATCCAACATGGACAGAATGCTGAAATAAAATACAATGAAGTGAAACATGCACAAAGATAATTGTTCTTCATACACAGCTATAGTTAATTATCATGCACAGTGGAATCAACATGCATTCACACAAACATTCGTTTAACATTTTCATTACATTCATTAACAGAAATATAGTTGCAGAAGGAAAATAGGAAAGATCACTTATCTTATGATGAACTCAATCCGCAACCAACTACGTCGCTGAAACGTTCCACCCAACCATAGGCCAGCGTGCTCCTTAATCTCTCAGCAGCGCTACCACCCCCGAGCTGGGCATGATTCACCAAGGAATAAGGGAACTAGTAGGCTTACACATAGCTAAGGGTACACAACCACAGCCAAGCCAACATAGTTGGGTTTATCAGGCCATCCAGGAGTTGGGAAATTCTAAATGCTAAGCTGGTGAGCTCATTACAGAGCCAAGAACACCTACACCAGAACTAGCCTGACCTCTAAGACACCCAAACACACCCAACACAAGGAATCAGTCCCTTCTCTGCCACACAGTCCCTCAGGCCCTGCATTCCCTTCCAGTGCTATTCAGGGGTGATGTAGAAGAAGGTCAGCCCTCTAGCTCTGTCTGTGTGGGTTCCAGCCACCAGGTTTGTTAAACAAAACGAAGCCCTCATCCCTGCTTCCAACACAGTCTGAAGACCAACCATTGCGTACATGAAATCAAATCAGATGTCGCAGCTTAAATAGGGGAAACAAATTCTGAGTCATTCTTGGCCCTATTGTGGCCAAAATGACTCTCAGTGAATTTACACCAGTCCCCAACACGTGAGGAATACAACAGCAACCACAACAACCACAGGGAAACATAGCCTGTCCTAGCAACAAGATCACCGGGAAAACATATACAGATCACGCAGAAGGGGAGGGAAATACAGACTTCCCAGCTGTGCATGAAATGGGCAGAATCCCATCCCAAAATATAAAGAAACCACAACAATCCCCATAGACCTTGAGAAATACAGCGACCACCGTGACTCACGGGAAGAACCACAACTTCAATATCAACATTTAGATGACAGAAAATTAGACGACCATACCAATCTGAGGGAAGAGCATACAACTTCAAATGGAAATGAGAGAGCACAGCTCCCAGTCCGCTGTGCAGATGGTAACCGCACAAAACCCACCACGCAGCCCGTGAGGGAGGCTATGGCCTCACCACTCAAAAATCCGCAGAGGAAAAACGACATGGGTGACACCAGGATCACTCCTGCGCGTGAGAAACAACAACCAACTATCCTTGTGTGAGGACAAACACGAATTCTGGCTTGTGCGTGGGTGAACAAACAGAGAGGACACGGATTGGAGTGCACCCGTGTTCTGGTACTGTCGTGGAGAGAATGAAGGTCTACGTGAGTGAGACCAGGTAAGCCTGTGCATGGATGTGAGCATACCGTGAGGAAGGAAGACAACCGTGGAGGTAATGCGCAGTGGAGAAAGTGCGTGAGTGTTTCTTGCTGGTGGAGTGTGCGTGGAGGCAAGGACTGATAGTCCTGCCACCCCACTCCCAAAGACCATAATTGCCTCAACCACCAGCAGCCATTCTTCAATGAAAGTGGTTGGAATTAAAAAAGGGAAGATGACACCTGGGTTTTTCCCCCATTGGCCAAGGTTTAACAATTTCCCCACCCTTATCCTTGTGAAAATCATGCCCCATCTCAATTTAGTTTCCACGATCGTAGTTGGTCGGGTTCATTTAATTAATTATAGATGCATATTTACATGATGCCCAACATAATATATGTCGCATGCCCCGATATACCATCGGTGACAAATTCAAATCCAAAACATAACATAACTAATAAATGGTGGGGCCTTGGCCTTTAGCTCCACACCATGATCATTACAATATATACATCATCATATACATCTAATGCAAGGGGGTCAAAACCGGGACATTACATTACCCTCCCTCTTCAATAGAACTGTCCTCAGTGCTTTACAAAATTGAGCAAAATGCTACACTGGTATCGCCTTAGTGTTCGACAAAATTGAACAAAAATGGATGTGCCAATCGCATGGCATCCTTGAGCTCCCATGTAGCCTCTTTAGGCTCGTAGTGCTCCCATTGCACCTTTACCTTCCCTATGGGTTGGTTCCGGAGCATTGTGACCTTCCTGTTGAGGATGCACATTGGCTCGATTTGGAACTCTCCCTCAGGTTCCACCTGAATCACATCCCAATTTATCACATGGTTAGGATCATGTACATATCTCGTAAGAAAAGAAACATGAAAAACATTATGAGCTCTAGTGCTAGCAGGCAATGCATGTCTATATGGAGTTGGCCCTATTCTTTCAAGCACTTCAAACGGCCCACAATATCTTGGTGACAACTTGGCACAAATTCCAAGCTTCAAGGAACTCTTCCTCACCCTCACTCTGAGGTAAACGTGATCCCCAACACTGAACTCCCTGTTCACCCTATGCTTATCTGCATAGCTTTTCTGTCTGTCCTGTGCTGCTTTCAGTTTCTGTCTGATCTTTACAACCTCTTGCTCCATTTCCTTGAGCAATTATGGCCCAAGCACAATCCTGTTCACTAGACTATCCCAAGTCACTGGTGTTCTACACCTTCTCCCATACAATTCTTCGTACGGACTCATCCCCAAGTTTTCTTGATGTCCATTGTTATAAGCAAACTCTACCAAGTGCAAGTAATCTTCCCACTTGGTTGGTTTGTCCATCACATACATGCGAAGCATATCTTCAAGCACCTAATTAACTCTCTCGGTCTGCCCATCCATCTGAGGATGGTATCATTAGAGGAATTTTTGGGTCTAAAATGGGCCTCCTAAGGAAAATAATAAAATAATAGTTAGAATAATAAAATAATATTGATTAATTTTGGAGGAAGAAAGAAAAAAACTACTTTTTGTGTTCGTATTTTCGACATATCTCCCTGTGTTTTTACTCAAATTTCGATTGTGAGAGCTCGTTGGATGCGGAATTTGATTTTACATCCAACGAGTACCCACACGGCATACTTTTGATGGACCTCGCTACCCCAAAAACAAGAAATACCTGAAAAACATGATGATGACATCATCATCATGTTTTTTCAGGTATTTCTTGTGTTTGGGGTAGAGGGGTCCATCAAAAGTATGCTATGTGGGTACTCGTTGGATGCGGAATCAAATTCCGCATCCAACGAGCTCTCTCGATCGAAATTTGAGTAAAAACACAATGAGATATGTCGAAAATATGAACACAAAAGTAGTTTTTTTTAATGACAAATATGTCAATTCAACCATTATGGTTGACTTATTTTATTTAAATTCTATTGGTTCTTGAATTCCAACTCACAAAAAATTATTTTGGCACGTTTTCTTATAAGGCCCATTTTAGACCCCAAATTTCCTCTAATGGCAGTGCTGAAGTTTAGCCTTGTACCCAAATCTGCAAACAACCCCTTCCAAAAGTTGGAAGTGAACTTGACATCCCTGTTAGAGACTATTGCCTTTGGAAATCCATGCAATTTGAATATCTCCTTCATGAAGATCTTTGCAATGTCATCAGTCTGATGCGTAGACTTAACCAGTATAAAATGTGCTACCTTAGTCAACTTTTCTACCACAACCATGATGGAATCATGTTGCCTCCAATTCATTGGCAATCCTGTGATGAAATCCATGGAAATAACTTCCCATTTCCATTCCAGAACTGGCAAAGGCTGCAACAAGCTTGCTGGATGTTGATGCTCAACTTTTACCTGTTGACATTTCATACACCTTGAAATGTACTCATCCATATCCTTTTTCATTCCTGGCCAAAAGTACTACTTTCTAGCCGTAGCAATTGTCTTTTGATACCCTGGGTGACCAGAATACGGAGCTTGATGGATTTCATCCATGACAACTCTCCTCAAATCTGCTACATCTGGAATATAAATCCTACCTTTATAGGTGAGAAGCCCATCTTCTCCCAATCTATATCCCTCGTACCTCTTCTCAAGACTTTGCTACTGCAATTTGTCTTTTACCTGCTAATACAATTCATCTCCAACAACATTATCAACAATCTGCTGCCTCAAATCTGATTGGCAAATACTAAGAGATGCCACATGTATTTCTTGCATCTTCCTGCTGAGTGCATCAGCTACCTTATTTTCCTTCCCTTTTATGTGCTTGATTTCAAAATCGAATTCACATAAAAATTCCAGCCATCTTGCTTGCCTAGCATTTAGAGTAGGCTGATCAAACAAATACTTCAATCCACAATGGTCTGTTCTAAGCTCAAATCTCCTACCCATCAAGTAATGTCTCCACATCTTGAGAGCATGTACTATGGCTGCAAGATCTAGATCATGAGTGGCATAGTTCTTCTCATGTTCCTTCAGCTCTCTCGGCTAATAACATATCACATGGTTGTCCTGCATAAGGACTCCTCCAAGCCCTTGTCCGCACGCATCAGTACATACCAAAAAATATTTCTCTGGATCTGCAACCTTCAATACTGGTGCACTGGTGAGAAGGTTCTTCAACCGCTAGAAGCTTTCTTCACACCTCAATGTCCATTCGAACTTCACCCCCTTATTTTGCAAAGAAGTGATAGCATGTGCAACTTTGGATAGTCCCTCAATGAATCTCCTGTAGTATCCTGCAAGTCCCATAAAAGATCTTACATTTGTCACATCTCTTGGAGTAGGCCAATTCATAATGGCTTCAATCTTTTCAGGGTCCACAAATATACCCTCCTCTGAGATAATGTGACCCAAATACTAAATTCTACCTCTATAGAAGTCACACTTGCTCAGTTTTGTATACAACTGATGCTCCCTGAGAAACTTCAATGTCAATCTCAAATGCTCTTCATGTTCTTCTTCATTCTTAGAATAAACAAGAATGTCATCAAGGAAAACAAGAACAAACTTGTCCAAATATCTATTGAAGACACTATTCATAAGGCACATAAATGTAGCTGGTGCATTTGTGAGACCAAATGGTACCACTACAAACTCATAATGCCCATACCTTGTCCTGAAGGCCGCTATCTTATGAATGTCTTCATCCTTGATCCTCACTTGATGGTAACCAGGCCTCAAGTCAATCTTGGAAAATACCTTTGCTCCCCTCATTTGATCAAAGAGGTCATCAATCCTAGGCAAAGGATATTTATTCTTCACAGTAACCTTGTTCAGCTGCATGTAATCAATGCATAACCTAAGTGTACCATCTTTCTTCTTTACAAATAGAATCGGTGCTCCCCAAGGAGACACACTCGGTGGGATATACTTCTTGTCCAACAACTCTTGCAGTTGCATCTTCAACTCTAGCATCTCCGGTGTACTCATCTTGTAGGGTGCCTTGGACACTGGTGATGCTCCTGGCATAAGTTCAATCGTGAAATCAATGTCCCTCTTTGGAGGAAGCCCTGGAATCTCATCAGGAAACACATCCCTAAATTCTTGTAACACCTGATAGTCCTCCAACTGAGGAGTTTCATCTCTCGTTTCCTCCAAAATCTCAGCTGCATACAATAGGAAACCCTTCCTACAGAACTTCTTTAACTGCATTTCCGAAACCTACCTCACTGAAATTACCTTTGGAATGCCTTTCACAACTACTAGGTTCCCTTCTTCATTCATGCATTCGAAAGTCTTATTGTAGCAATCAAGCTTCACTCCATGAGCTTCTAACCAATCCATTCTAATGAGAACATCATAGGAACCAAGCGGTAAAACATTCAGATCTACACAAGTGACCAATTCATTCATGACCAATGGACACTTCTCTACCACTTCACTGACTTTTCTCTTAGTCCCAGTGGCTAGCTGAACTAACCAAGACTTCCTACGCTTTACTTTCTTAAAGGCACAAATATCCACTACTCTATGAGTAATGTAACTGTGCGTAGAACCAGGTTCAATCAAAATAGAAACAGATTGATCAACAATCTTACTTTCTACTTCAACTACAGTTGATTGGTGATTTTCCTGGTAGTCCTCCAGTGCTGCATAAATCCTAGGTACTGCCCTGCTACTTGACCCACTGTTTCTGCTCCCTGAAGGTTATAAGTTTCCCTTGCACCCTCATTCTCGAGTGGACAATTTCTACGCATGTGGGGTCCTCCACATTTCCAACATTGAAGTGGCCCTCTATTCTGTTGTGGATCCTTAGGCTTTTCTCCTGCCACTCCAACTGGCTTACTCGCAGCTTGGGAGGGTTGCTTCTGCTGATTCTTGAAGCTGGAAGGTTTGAAACCTTTCTTTCTCCGGTCAAACTTCTCATTCTTCTTGTCCTTCCATGCCTTATGGTAATCCGGCTTACCTTTTCTTTGCTCATAGCAATACTTATCCTTCCTTATTGCTTCCTCAAGAGTTCTAGATTCATAAAACTCAATTCTATCTCTGTAAGACTGAGGTAATCCACTCAGAAAACGCTGGACCTTTACTTTTTCATCTTTGATGTACCGAACATACCTCAATAGCTCCAAAAACTTATTTGCATATTCTTCCATGGTCCGCTGTCCCAATCTCAGCTCATGGAATTCCTTGATCTTATCATCATAATACCTATCAGAGAGGTATTTCTGCTTGAAATACTTCTTGAATTGCTTCCACCTAAGTCTCCTTTCGCTGATCCTCTTTACTTGCTTGAAGTGTTCCCACCAAATGGATGCTCTTCCATTCAGATTGAATATGGCAACTCTTGCCTTCATGTTTCCTGAATAGTCATGCACTTAAAAGTACTTCTTTATCCCAAGAAGCCAAGCTTCAACCTCTTTCCCAGTATTCATCTAACCATCAAAGGTAGGAGGTTTGGCTTTCTTAAATTAATCTCTAGAGCGATCCCTACGGTGTCTTTTTCTTTTCCTTTTACGAGAAGCTGAGCTTGAATCCCCGCTGGATTCTTCAAAATCAGATGATCCACTAGAAGTCTTTCTACTTTTCCTCATACTGCTCTTACTACCTTCAGGTCTTGTTGTACCTCGTCCCGAGTATATCCTTCTATGTAAGTCTATCAAACTCTGCAGCATAGCAGCATTCAACTGATGCTACTCTTCTTGGGCCTTAATCAAGCTTCTCCTAGTGGCTGCAACATCTGACGGTGTCTCTTAGAATATTCTTCCATTAGACTCAATGTCATCATTTCTATTTCGGGCATTTTCTCCCATGGCATCTTCTACTCGTTCATGTGAATCCCGAGCATCATACCCATCATGGGTTCTCATACTGAACCACCCTTTGGCTTACCAACTGCACCACCTGTAATACTGCCCTGGAAGGTGACTATGATTCTGCAAACGTGTTAATAACACAAATGTTAGATATGTAGCATTAATATAAACCAGCATTGCTTACCTTCTCTTGGAGAATTATAAAATTACAAGTTTTTCCAACACTAGCTTTTCTTCATCAAAGAATGTCTATTTTTGCTGCTAATTTCTCTTTTTCAGCCCTGAAATTCACTGAAAAAACCACTGAGAAATGGTCAAAATTCATTAAGGGATCCTACTGAAAACTCCACATTTTCTCTTTGTAGAATCGGATCCCATTTTACTACTGAATCGGATCCTATTTCAACTATATCTCCTGCAGAATTGGCTCCCAATTCCTCTAATTCTTCCGCAGAATCGGCTCCTCTTTCCACTGTTTCTTCCGCGGAATCGGCTCCCGGAACCATTCTTTCTTCCGCATAATCGGCTCCCGAAACCATTCTTTCTTACGCAACGGCGGCTCTCAGAGCCATTCTTTCTTCCGCAACAGCGGCTCTCAGAACCATTCCTTCTTCTGCAATGGCAGCTCTCAGAACCATTCTCTCTTCCGCAACGGCGGCTCTCGGAACCATTCTTTCTTCCACAACGACGGTTCTCGGAACCATTCTTTCTTCCGCAACAGAGGCTCTCGGAACCATTCTTTCTTCCGCAATGGTGGATCTTGGAACCATTCTTTCTTCCACAACGGAGGCTCTCAGAACACTTTCTCTTCCGCAACGATGGCTCTCGGAACACTTTCTCTTTCGCAACGGCGGCTCTCGAAACACTTTCTCTTCCGATTGGTAAACTAATTTCTTCCTTAGAAATTTTTTTAACTTCCTCGCAGTGTCGGCTGTCTTTCTCGTCAGAAGACTTAACGCTTTGGCTTCCGCAATGGCGGAATGCCAGATACTAACTTCTTCCGATTGGCACTTAGAACAATTTTAAACTTTTGGCTTTGGCAGCCTTTCCGGTCGGAAGCCTTAGTGTTTTGGCTTCCACAACGGCAGAACACCAAAGACGAACTCCTTCCAATGGCCACGGATTTCTTAGAAAAATTTTAAGTTTTTTCTTGCGGCGTCGGAGGTCTTTATCAATCGGAAGCCTTAAAGCTTTTGGCTTCCGCAACGATGGCATAGAAAATGATATCTTCCTCTGATGGGCGAACTTATTTTTGACTGGCATCGGTAGTTGGAACTTTTCCCTGTCGGAATACTAAATGCTTTTCACTTCCGCAATGGTGGCACACAAACCACTTTCGCTTTCGATTGGCGGCTTTTACTTAGAAAGTTTTCAACTCTCGGTGTTGGCAGCCTTTCCACATCGGAAGCCAAATGACTTTGGCTCCTGCAACGGTGGAAGTTCCGCTTCGCCAACTCTTCTGCAATGGCGGAAGTATTTCCACTGGCTCTTTCGACTGCCCAACACTTAGACCAATTTATTTCCAATGGTTCTCTGTCGGGTAGGCTTCCCTCTAAATCTTCCGCAACGGCGGAAGTCCTTCCCCATCAAAAGACTTAACGGTTTGGGTATCCGCAACGGCGGATGGGAGACTTCTAACTCTTTCTCTACATAGGAAGTCTGTTGTTCTCCTCCGTTCAACTGTTCATCCCTTAGGAAAATTTGTCTTTCACTGATTTTTGCTGGGAAGAATGAAATGCAACCTCTGTAACTGCACCCTTCAAGGCTCATTCAGGCCCATGCTTGCAAATTGGCTCTGATACCATTCTGTCATGTCCCCATGCCTCCGACCAGTGAAGTGGACGCGACTCGTGGCTTAAACCACCTGGGCTAAGAGCCCCATGAACATGTACTTGCACTAAATTACTAAATCAGAATGCTTAAACATGTGCATTGACTCAAACATATGCACATGAGAATTTATCATGCACAGATGCAATTATCTATCAGACACAGCGGAAACATCATACATTCAACAAGCGTTCATCCGACATGTTCATCCAACATGGACAGAATGCTGAAATAAAATGCATTGAAGTGAAACATGCACAAAGGAAATTGTTCTTCATACACACCTATATTTAATTATCATGCATAGTGGAATCAACATGCATTCACACAAACATTCGTTTAACATGTTCATTGCATTCATTAACAAAAATATAGTTGCAGAAGGAAAATAGGCAAGATCACTTATCTTATGATGAAATCGATCTGCAACCAACTACGTCGCTGCAACGTTCCACCCAACCATAGGCCAGCGTCCTCCTTAATCTCTCAGCAGCACTGCCACCCTCGAGCTGGGCATGATTCACTAAGGAATAAAGGAACTAGCAGGCTTACACATGGCCAAGGGTACACAAACACAGCCAAGCCAACACAGTTGGGTTTATCAGGCCATCCAAGTGTTGGGAAAGGCTAAATGCTAAGCTAGTGAGCTCATTACAGAGCCAAGAACACCTACACCAGAACTAGCCTGACCTCTAAGACACCCAAAGACACCCAACACAAGGAATCGGTCCCTTCTCTGCCACACAGTCCCTCAGGCCCTGCATTCCCTTCCAGTGCTATTCAGGGGTGATGGAGAAGAAGGTCAGCCCTCTAGATCTGTCTGTGTGGGTTCCAGCCACCAGGTTTGTCAAGAAAAACTAAGCCCCTGTCCTTGCTTCCAACACAGTCCGAAGACCAACCATTGCGTACATGAAATCAAATCAGCTGTCGTAGCTTAAACAGGGGAAACAAATTCTGAGTCATTCTTGGCCCTATCGTGGCCAAAATGACTCTCAGCGAATTTACATCAGTCCCCAACACGTGAGGAAGACCACAGCAACCATAGCAACCACAGGGAAACATAGCCTATCCTGGCAACGAGATCACCGGTAAAACATATACAGATCACGTAGAAGGGGAGGGAAATACAGACTTCCTAGCTGTGCGTGAAATGGGAAGACTCCCATCCCAAAATATAAATAAACCATAACAATCCCCACAGACCTTGAGAAAGACAGCGACCACCGTGACTCACGGGAAGAACCACAGCTTCAATCTCAACATTTAGATGACAAAAAATTAGACAACCATACCATTCTGAGGGAAGAGCATACAGCTTCAAACAGAAATGAGAGAGCATAGCTCCCAGTCCACTGTGCAGATGGTAACTGCACAAAACCCACCACGCAGCCCGTGAGGGAGGATATGGCCTCACCACTCACAAATCCACATAGGATAAACAACATGGGTGATACCACAATCGCTCCTATGTGTGAGCAACATCAACCAACTATCCCTGCGTGAGGATGAACACGAATTTCGGCTTGTGCGTGGGTGAACAAACAGAGAGGACACGGATTGGAGTGCACTCGCGTTCTGGTACTGTCATGGAGAGAATGAAGATCTATGCAAGTGAGACCAGGTAATCCTGTTCATGGATGTGAGCAGACCATGAGGAAGGAAGACAACCGTGGAGGTAATGCACAGTGGAGAAAGTGCGTGAGTGTTTTTTGCTGGTGGAGTGTGCGTGGAGGAAAGGACTAACAGTCCTGCCACCCCACTCCCAAAGACCATAACTTCCTCAACCACTAGCAGCCATTCTTCAATGAAAGTGGTTGGAATTAAACAAGGGAAGATGACACCTAGGTTTTTCCCCCATTGGCCAAGGTTTAACAATTTCCCCACCTTATCCTTGTGAAAATCACGCCCCATCTCAAATTAGTTCCCGCGATCATAGCTGGTCGGGTTCATTTAATTAATTATAGATGCATATTTACATGATTCCCAACATAATATATGTTGCATGCCCCGATATACCATCGGTGACAAATTCAAATCCAAAACATAACATAACTGATCAATGGTGGGGCCTTGGCCTTTAGCTCCACACCATGATCATTACCATATATACATCATCATATACATCTAATGCAAGGGGGTCAAAACCGGCACATTACATGTCACATTTCCCTGTTTCATCATCAAGGTATGAAACTTTTACCACAAAAATTAAATTATGTGCCCTATCTATAAAATCTTGAGAAATTTAATTTGTATATTTGTAGCTCGAGATATAGCAATTCTCCCTAGCTGTCCTATTTAGGGATGAATCCTGGAGGAGGCTAGAACCTTGATTTGGAGGAAACATATCTCCAAGAATATAGTGAATATGAGGCTGAAATGTTTACACAGGGTACATCAGGATTTTATATTCATCCTCTGAAAATTGTGTCCCCATAGCCTTCTTTAATCATGAGATATATCGAATGTACCAAAACTACTAGTTTTAGTATTTTAAGGTTTTTTAGGCTCGGGGTCAAACTAGGGTTTGAATTTTCTGTAGTTTTACACAACCAAAAATATTGAACTTGGTCTCTAAAATTAGATTTTGATGAGGAGAGAAATAATATGCCAGGCTCACTCAAAAATTCCTCTTCTGTAAAAAGCCCTAATTTCCCACAGCAAAATCTGAAAATGCCCAGAATCAAATTCTGCTTCGACAGAAAGATGCGCCCTTCAATGTAGAGATATCATAGCGTCCATTTGATGATGGATTGCAATGAGAGACCCAAAAATTAAGAATCCCTAGCTTTCACAGCTGCACAGTGTCTTCTTCTCAGGTTAGCTCTGATACCATGTTATATTTTTATCATTTAAGCAATATGATCTTAGGATATTATCTCAGAGAATAACATGCACAACAATAATAACAAGAGACAAGAGACACAAAGAATTTTCCTCGGGGAAACCATAAAGGATAAAACCCCACATCTTCCTGAGAGATAGAATGAGCACCAATGGTAGTAGTAAAACCCAAAGACAACAAAGATTATCTCCAACAACTGTTCTCTCTCTCTCACTTGAGAGAGATTCTCCTCTCTCACTCATGTACCCCAGTTGATTAAGTGTGTGTCATGTATAAATGAGGAGAGCCTCACTTCTATTTATATTATTTCCTTCACTTTATTTCCACTCCAACATGTCAGCCTCACTTAACAATTACTTACCAGGGATGACTTCTCTAGGAGAGTCTAATAACCCTAGTGTCCCACAACTGTGGGGACTTTACCCTCTGATCAATAAGGAGGGTTAACCTTAACTCAATTGTTGGGACTATTTCATTGACTCACAACAGAGGGTTAACCTCAATGAATTTACATGACTTGTTTACATTGTTAGCACTCAGAATGTACCCAGGTTGTAAAAAGTACACCCCGAGGTAACAGCAAAACCACTTTAGGAAGATATTGGTATTCTCTTCCAGAAAGGGATCTCTCAATACAGACTTTACAACTTTGCATGACCAAATGGTAACAATATTTAAAGGTTTATTTGTTTGGTTGAAACAATCACATATCCATTGGGCAACGGAGTCATATACATATAAAAGATCCCCAAAATGCATACACAAGATTTTTCAAAGGCAAGATAATCACATAATTGCAGTCATTTCATTTGTCAAGGTGAAATAGAAAAGACGAGAGAACAACCCATCAATACAGAGCGTCTAAGACGAATTCCATATCAACTTTAGTAGAAAAAATCATATAATACCTGAAACGATGAATAGAGCATAAGTATATGAATTCTAATCATCAAACACTATGTTCCAGATACGAAAGAAAAATAGAACGGAGTGTTACACAGGAAAAATTACAATCACACAAAGAAAGAAAGCACGGACTGCAACGTCAATGATACATGAATCTCTGAAAAAGGACTCTCATGCATTCATTTTTGGTATTAAAAAATAACACAGATATGTTCTCCACAAATCACTTCATTCGATGGGTTCCAACCCCCATCTCATAAAAAGATACAAATATATATATTAAACAATAAGTCTTCCTCTAGCAGATCAATAACAGAATGGTCGGCGTAAATTAGAGTTTGTAACTGAATTTCCTACACCACTAGGAAGTTGTTACAACTCCACTCCTAACAGACCACTAAGTACAAATCAGCTAGATAACAAACTTTGCCCCATCAACTTCGAATTTGTGCCCCAACAGCTCCATGTCTTTGCCCCATCAGCTCCAAATCTTTGCCCCAACAACTCCACGTCTTTTCCCCATCAGCTCCACGTCTTTGCCCCATCAGCTCCACGTCTTTGCCCCATCAGCTCCACGTCTTTTTCCCAATCAGCTCCTTAGAATCTGACACCTGTTTCTAGGAGGAAAGAATATACTTTGTTTTCCAAAATCGCTCGACAGCTCTCCACTACTCCGAACTTGGGGTATCACTTTCCATCATCTCCCGAATAGCTACCTCGAGCTCCATATATGCTTCATAATATTTCTTGGGCAATCTGGCTTTGATAATGGCGAACTTCTGCAGGACTTGGAAATCCTCTGTTAACATGTCTATAATGGTTTGTCCTATCAGGCTCTTCTCCAAGATATTAAACTTTGAGTGGTCCATGCGAGCCCGGACAAGCAGGTGCTGATAATGCTCGGGTGGGAGCATCCTACCTTCTTCGTCCCAGAAGTACGGCAATCCTTCTTCAAACAGCAACTTGAACTCTTGTTTGAAATTTTTCACCTGCATCAGCAATTCTTCTGATTTGTCTTGGACAACCTTCATTAAATGGTGTTTTTGGATGATCTTCTTTGCCGACAGCACTATTGAAATTCTGTCCTTTATGCCCATGTCGTGTAGCTTTTGGTATGACAGTGAATTCAGAAAATTTAATGTATTCTGAGCAGTAGTGAGGGGTCTTCTTGCCATGTGTTCATTTACCAGATTCAGTCATTGTTGGGCCAACTCTGTCACTATACACAAATCATCAATAAAACCCAAGTAGTGCCGGAATTTGGTAATCTCTATGGTCAGGGTATCCCAACTAATATGTTTCGCCCCCTGAAGAGGGCCTTTCCCAATGCATTTTTCTTTCAATTCTTCGATCTTTTTCTGTAATTGATGCTTCTCCTGCAAGATCTGTTTTTCGCTTTCATTTACCTTAGTTAATTCAGCCTTCATCTTTTCATTCTCAGTTTTCAACTCCTTAATTGCTTCCTCCTTCAGACTTACTTGGGACATAGATACCAACAGGTCATCTGCAGAAAAATCAGCTAATGGCTTCTGGATATCTACAATAGATAAGTCATCGCCGGTAGGGGTCTGGCTCATTAGCTCCTCCATTATCTCCTTTTCTTCAGTCTGATCTTTCTTCAACACGGAGATTTGGGATAGCAGCTCCTTCCTTTCGGCTTCCCACCTATTCTTTTCCTCTTGGAGCTCTCCATCTTTTCCCTTGTATTCCATCAGCTCCTGATGGATTTTATCTTTCTCCTCCTGGAGGGCTAGCAATTCAGTTGATTGGACATGTTCTGAGCCTGGCATCTTCAACTTATTTTTCAAAACCTGGAGTGCATTATCCTTCTCTTCTAGCAACTTCTTGACAGCCTGGGTATTGTCTGAGATAGCAATGTCTGCTTGCAGTTTTCTGATTTGAATAGCATTTGCCTTATTTTCCACTTTCTCATGCTTTAACTGGACTTCCAATTTGTGTACCAACACCTGTAATTTGTTTATCCTCACCATGGCCTGCAATAAATCTGAGTAGAGGATGTCGCTTGTTTGTTTATGCAGCTGAATTTTGTCAGGGGTGCTGATTTTGTCAAGCCTAACTTCTATCTCAGACATCTTTTTATCATTCACTATGGCCATCTTAAAAGTGTTTTTCTCAGCATCCCTAGCCAAAACTAGAGACGTTTTGGAACTGCACAAGTTTCTTACCCTCGGTAGCAGACTTCTCGTTTCCTCCAGGGACTGCTTTCTCTTTTCCATGTAGCTTCTCTTGAGCTCTTCTTTAGACTTAAACAAGGGACTGGAGTCTGGGCTGTCTACATCACCTTCTGAACTTTTAAAAGAAACTTGGTTGATCTGTACTATCTTCCTGGGGACTAGGGAAAATTTTTTGAACACACCCAAAACCTCATCATCTAAGATCTCGCTACCCTCGAGCAGCTTTGCCTTCTTATGGGAAGCCTCGTCGTCTACTTCCATACTGTCAGCATCGGACAAACTCCTCTTAACTGCACCACTAACACCTTCGGAGATTTGGATTGTTGTACCAGGTGCAGGATGTGTCTCTTCATCAGACTTTGTCCCATCAGTAAACTGCAGTAAATTAGCCATCTCAGCTAACCCCTCAATAGCTTGATGCTCAAAGGTTTTATTCCTGTTAGCTTGTTTTCTCAATGAAATTACTTGGTGGGGGTCGTAATTCACACTTGACTCTTTAATGAACTCCATATTTTCCAGCAACCTTTCTATAAAAACCAAGGCACCGTTGCTTTTAAAAATGAAGGTGCCAACCTTAACCAGAAATTTGATGTTCGAAGATTTCTTGAAGGCACAAAAATGTTCCTCTTCGGACAACAATCTCTATCGCATGAATTCCAATGCGAAGATTCTAGGGGTCAAAAAGGAAGATAGCCTATAAGGCTGACCTGTGAAGCCATATATTCTCAACACGGTATGATCTCTGTACAAAAACCAATCTCCAACCCGCTCTTCTTGCGAAGACTGCATCAAGATTCTCATTTCTTCCAGGACACGGGGCAATTCTTCATTGAACAGCATTTTGTATATCTCAGACATGATCGAATTAGCAAATTCGATCATGCTGATTTGTTTAGGTAAATCAGAAGAGCATAGGGTACTCAAGAACTTCAACTCTAAGATATTAGAACACAGTAGCATATTAAGCAAATAATTCTGGAACCTGAAAAACCGGACCTTGGGGAACTCACTTAGCTGAAGGTGAATTGACTCAGCCAGGTATTCGTCTAAACTAAAAACCGGGGTTGACTGGAACTCAGAAACGGAGGAATTCATTCTCAACAAAAATCCGAGAATGACCTCGCCCACACGACAATCCTCATCTAGACCTAGTACTTGACATACCAAAGAAATGACCAATTGAACTTCACTCTTGAACATATGCACAGGGTAGGGCATGGATATACCATTTACAGACTGACCATCTTTTAACACGCTCGACAAGAACTTACAGCGGGTTTCGGCTTCGCACTTCTTATACAATTCGACCAGGACTGACTCATTTATAACTTCACGGCTGTCTGGGTAATTTTTCGGCAAACTAAGGACTTCTCGAATGACAGCAACATCGACTCTACATAATAATTTGGACGTAGATCAACTGACAATAACTCTTTGAGATGGAGAATAATTTAAAGCACACCACTCTGCGAACTCTGGGAAGTGGAGGGTTTGCTCAATGGAGAAATAGTACAGGAAAGACCTGCACACATTCAGCACATCGTTCCCCCGCGAGTGGTGATACCACAACTTTTCTTTACTGTCAGACACGCTCCCCATAGAGAGGAAGGGGTCGCAGACATTCCTATCTCTATCAACTAGGAACTCTTCCCTATCGTCTACAACTTGACCTGACACCTGAACCTATTTTCTCCGGTCCATTACTGAATTCCACACTGGTAACTTGTAGGAGGAATTACAGAATTACTGGGCTTCATTATTACCTGGTTTACTGTGGCGGCGCATGCCCGAAGCGTGTCTGCACTTGATGAATAGAAGCCGAAAACTGACAGCTGGAAGCTTCCAGACAGGCCGGTCCTTTTCACTAGTCTCGAGCAAATAAAATAACAATCATAGAGGTCAACCCTTCGCTTTTATAAGCCTTTTTATTCCTGGAGCCTATCACCATTCACCATGTGGAAGATCATTTATTCTACGCAACTACCACTTACTATCCACTGCGCATCTTTCTTCTCCGGATCCATTACCGACCGTTGATCTGATCCTTTGAAAACTTCTGGCCCTCGGATCGTGCGCCACGTATCCTTTTCCATCGGGCGCCTTGGCGATAAACACCGTGCAAGTCTCCATCCCGGGATTGCTCATGACTGTAGATGTAACGTACCTTCATCCTTCACCATTGGATCAAATGCCACCTCCCACATTCTGCTGAGCCTTCCGACTTTAACCATCGTGCAACTCTGAGTCCCAGACTCACCTTCATCCGTCGATCTGATACCTCTTTACAGGTGGGTCATTGGATCATGTGGCGCCCACCAAATTCTGCTGGGCTCCTTCACTTTAACAATCGAGCAAGTTTGATCAGCGGAATTGCTCCTAACCGTCGATGCGATATGCCTTTAATCGCTCACCGTCAGATCATCATCCATGTACCCAATTCCACTTGGCAATTCGGGGTTATCTGCCGTGCAAGTTTGACCTCCTGAATCTTTCTCGGTCGTTGATGTGATTGCCCGGCCTTTGTCAGCCATCAGATCTGCCATCATCTGCCCGATTCTGCTGGCAATCCCGGACTTAACTCTCGTGCGATTTCACTTCCCGGATTTTATATCGACCGCTGATCCTACTACGCTTTGATCTCCAACTGTTGGATCAAGAATCATGCACCGGATTCTGCTGGGTAGCTCGGGATTATCCCGCGTGCAGGTTCCGGTTGCGGAATCAATCACATCCATTGATGTGATACGATTCTTTCCCCCCCCCATCGGATCAAGAGGATTAGACACGATTTCGCCCGCCTCCCTTTCTTTTAACCACCTCGCTCTTTCATAAGGTGGACTTGATGTGAACCGTGGATCTGCTTNCACCATCGGATCAAGAGGATTAGACACGATTTCGCCCGCCTCCCTTTCTTTTAACCACCTCGCTCTTTCATAAGGTGGACTTGATGTGAACCGTGGATCTGCTTAGGACCTCTTTAGAACCATTGATCTGTGCGGCTGGTTAATGGCTCGAATTTCTCCTATCTTCCTCGCATGTTTTGAAAGGCGGAGGGAGTATTGGCCACTGATTTTCTTCTTTCTACCCTAGCATCCTAGGATCTTTGGCAACCTGATCGACATTTAGACCATCATCAGACTCATATACTATATCCTTTGACCAAAGTGCTTGAAAAACATTATTTTTTTCTCCTCCATGGTCTTATTCTCCTTGGTCCAATAAAGGTGTTAACAGCTAGCTCCATCTGGGGATGATATCCTCCCTGCGAGGTATCAAAGAACTCGTAGACCAGGTGCCTGCTTTTTGACTTTGCATAATAGTTTCCAAAAAACCCATTTTTCGTTTTTTGTACATATATCATTTTTATGTATTTTGAGGAGAAAAGTGGTATGCCTCCTGAATTTTTTGGGGCTTTCACTGCAAGCTCCAAATATCTTCAAAATATCTTCAGTTTACCATTCTTATTGGCTTGTAAAAGAAAAATATGTATAGTCTATAATACAGGTTTTACCTTCCTCCCTTAGGATAGGTAATGCTTCAGATACCTCCCATTGACAAGGTTTCTCTCAAGAGGAACCCCATATGTATACTCTAGCAAAAATGCATTCTACCCTCTGTATTCAGCAACAACATAAGGTCCAACCCACATAGGGTCAAATTTTCCATGCTTTTCTTCATTAGGGGCATCCCACTTCAGAACCAGGTCATCGATCTGAAACTGTTCTTCTTTGACTCTTCTGTCAAAAGTACTTTTCATTTTCTCTTGATGTGACTGTACTATATTATAGGCCTTATACCTTCATTCGTCTAGCTCAATGATCTGATTTATCCTCCACTGTATGTGGTTTGGTTCTTCTTGCTGATCTTGGAAATATCTCATAACTGGGACCCCTAATGATGCCGGAAAGATTAATTCAGTTCCATACACTAGTTGGAAAGGGGACATGCCAATTTCCCTTTTAGTGCTAATCCTATCAGCCCATAGAGCATATTTGAGTTTGGTGTGCCAGGATCTCTTGTTCTCCTCCAGCATCTTTTTGATGCTCCTTACTAGACTTTTGTTTGAGGATTTGGCCAACCCATTCCATTGAGGATAATAGGCTGTCGAATGATTGAGACTTATATGATACTTATGACAAAAATTTATCATTTTCCTGGACTTAAAAGCAGCGACATTGTCTGTTACTATTCTTTTTGGACATCCAAATCGAGCCAGTATATTCTCTTCAAGAAACTCCATGATCACATTTTCAGTGGCCCTCCTGGTAGGAATTGCTTCTATCCATTTGGTAAAATAGTCTGTAGCTGTCAAAATCCACCTATGCTGACCTGATGAATTGGGGTTTATTTCTCCAATAAAATCTAAACTCCATTGCTGGAAAGGTGCCTCTACTGTTATCGGGTTCAGAGGGAGAGGTAATAATTTTCTTTTACCGTCGAAAATTTGGCATTGATGACATTTGCTGGTTTCCTTATATACATCCGTGAATAATGTAGGCCAATAATAACCAGCTCTCAGGATTTTGTTGGCTGTCACCTTCCAGGAATGATGTCCTCCACAGTCTCCCCTGTGAAATTCTCTTGTAATTTGCTGGGCTTCATCCTCCAAGAGACAGTTTGGCAGAACCCCTCCAGGGTCTTTCCAATAGAGGTATTTATTTATGATACAAAATTTGGTAGATTTCAACTTCACAGATCTAGCTCTTGATTTACTTAATCCATCTGGTGCTTGCATATTGCGGAGGACAAATACAATATCAGAATACCATGGAGAAGTTACAAAATCAACCATCACTTCTATATCCGCTTCCAACTTATCAGGTTGATGAGATAAGAAATTTATTTGCAGAGATTCACAATTTGAGTTTGTCATCATCTTTGCCAATCCTTGTCCTTTGATCAGCTTCGTGGGCTTTATCTCTAGGTCATATTTCAATAAGGTATCTATCCATTTCGCTCTCCTGCCCTCTGGATCTGGTTGAGTCAAAATTGCTTTCACAGCAGCGGTTGGGACATGTGCAATTACATGCGAATATAGAACATACACTCTGAAATATTTTAATGCTTTAACTAAAGCATAGGCCTTCTTTTCCATGATGTCATATTTCAATTCTCCATCCCGAAGTATCTTACTGAATAAAGCTATAGGTTGTTCCTGGTTTTCGTCATTCTTCTGTAATAATACTGCTGCTATAGTATGCTCCGAAGCATAGGAGAATATTGAAAATTCTTTGGCAAAATTTGGACTTACCAAAACAGGGGCTTCTGAAATTGCTTTCTTGATTCCCCAAAATGACTCCTTAGCTTCTGCACTCCACTTTATTTCA
Source organism: Pseudotsuga menziesii (assembly GCA_001517045.1). Classification (NCBI taxonomy): domain Eukaryota; kingdom Viridiplantae; phylum Streptophyta; class Pinopsida; order Pinales; family Pinaceae; genus Pseudotsuga; species Pseudotsuga menziesii. Next base: position 196,861 of record LPNX010013565.1, read on the forward strand.
TGACCCTTTTTCAACATATTAGTAATATTCATCAAAATCTCAGCAAATCTGGGTATAAATCTCCTTAAGAAATTTACCTGTCCCAAAAATGACTGTACCTCCTTTTTGCTTCTGGGCTCTCCCACTTTCAGGATTGCACTTACCTTCTCGGGATCAATCTTTATGCCATCTTTGGATATTATATGGCCTAGCAGCTTTCCTTCCTCTAATGCAAAATTAGATTTCTTCGGATTCAGAGATATACCATATTTCCTACATTTCATGAAAACCTTCTCAAGATGATGCAGATGTTCTCTGTCAGACTTAGAGTAGATTGTGATATCATCCATGTAGATCACCACAAAAACTCCAATTTCCCCTGCAAAAGCGATGTCCATAGCTCGCTGGAAAGTGGCTCCTGCATTCATTAAACCAAATGGCATCTTTGTATACATGAAAGTGCCCCATGGTGTAGTAAAGGAAGTCTTCTCCTAGTCTTCTGGTAACACTTTGATCTGGTTATACCCGGAGAAGCCATCTAGCATCGAAATCCTTTCAACTCCCACCACTTGCTGCAGCATGTGATCCATCTTGGGTAGAGGATAGTTATCTTTCGTGGAGACTTTATTCAAATTGCGAAAATCTATGCACAGCCTTATCTCTCCACTCTTCTTTCTGACAAGGACCAAATTAGCAACCCACTTAGAAAATCGGAGCGTTACAATGATCTTGGCCTCAAATAACTTCTTTATTTCCTTCTCAATGATAGGGAGCAATTTAGGGTTGATCCTCCTGAGCTTCTGTTTAAAAGGCCTCTCTCCAGGCTTTATAGGAATAGTGTGGTGTATGATAGATGTATCATATTCTTTGAGGTATTCATAACTCCAAACAAAGACATCAGTGTACCTTTTCATCAACTCCACATACTCCCTTTTCTCCCTTTCAGGCAGCTTCTTATTTTCCTCAGTGCCAATACTTTTATCTTCAACTGCATCACCGACCGGTTTCACTTTGGGGTTCTTGGCAACATCATTTTGATCAAAGAGTCTTTCTAAAGGGATCAGGCCTCTTGGTATGAAATTGTTTTTGATCTAGATGATATCTTTACCTCCCAAGGTTTTCCTCAACTTCTTAGCATCTTCTTCTGATTCAACTTCTTCGTCATATTCGGGGGTCCTATCATTACCATTCTCATTTTCAACCTGAGTATTCACAAACTCTCCTGACAACTCTAGAAATCTTCGGATCTGCATATCATCTTCAAACACCTACTAGTATTTGTAATTTTCGGGGATAGAAGGTCTGTTCAAAATCTCCACCTGGTATTCCTTTTGACTGGTCATTGGGGTTTCAAATTTTCCAGCGGATACTGCTAAGGAATCAGCCACCATATTGTCAACCCTGGGAACCACCTGAATTGTATGCTCTGTAAAGAAGTTGCCAAGCATATCCCATACTTCATTTCTGTAAGCCCTCATTCGAGGATGCTTGGTTTGATAAATCTCATTTACCTGGTTTATCACCAACTCGAAGTCTCCCAAGATCTTGACCCTCTGAGCCCCCAGATATTTCAAAGCATGTAACCCTAACAACAGAGCCTCATACTCTGCTACGTTATTAGTGCATTCAAACAACAATTTGTATGACAAATCTTTTAAATCATGAATAGGAGAAATGATGTAGACACCAGCCCCAGCACCAACCTTCGCAACAGATCCATCAAAATACATGATCCATTGGCCTTCTTTTTTATGTTTCGCTTCCAGAGCTTGCTGTTCCAAAACTTCTTTTTCTTTATTCTCCTCGGACTTCTCCTGTTCTTCAGATTTCTTTTGCAATGCAGCTTCCAAATCATGTGGGGCAGCCTCATTAAAGAAAATGGAAGATCCCAAATCAGTGTCAACAGCATATATATGATGAACTTCGGGCTTATCTTGACTGCTAACCACATAAGGAGTTCTCTTTTCACTATACAACCTTCTGCTCCCATCTGGAACTGGAATGGTAGCATAGGACATGTCCATCTGCAAGCTACCTTTCAGCTTGGAATTCTAAGATCTTGACAGCAATACCCCAAATTTGGGTGGGATGTCTGCCACTACTACATCCATGACTATGGTCTTAGAAGGCAGTTTGTTCAGGGTTACCACCATGTCCTTAATTAGTCCCAGGCATTTCACCCTCTTGGAATCGAAAGAGTACAGATCTTTATAGGGCCTTGTTACCTCCAATCCCAAACTTTCTACCACTCCTTTGGGCATCAGATTATGTGACGCCCCAGAATCCAACATGGCATTGTGGACCACTTTGTCAAGCACATTTAGACTTAAGTAGAAAGGAGGAACCTCTTCACCCTCTAAATCTTCAGCTTTTGATCCAAATGAAATGGCAGGATTATCATCATTCAAATTTAAAATGTCAGACTTCCCTTCACCTTGGTCTTTGACCATTTTTGAAATAGTATCTGTGTATTCAGTGTTTCTCAATAACTCATTAAATGGAACAGAGATCTTCAGTTTAGACAACTCATTTTGCAGGTTAAAACCAGAACTAATCTCTTCCACCTCAACCGGAGTCGCCTTCTTCATTACTTTATCCCTCTGTACATCATTGTCAACCTCTCTACTCACAAAGGGCTCTTTCGGTACTTCCTTCCCCTTTTCTCCATTCAAAGAACTAGAGGAAGGCTGATTTGGGTTTGCCTTCCCTTTATTTATAGGGACATTTCTATTTATCAGTCTCATTTTCCTTTGGACATCATCCATCACATGCAAATAACCTCTTTGATATAGTTCATTTTCAAATTCTTCATTTACATCTTGCTGTGCAAACATATTATGCTCCTCTTCAGTAAGATATATTTCAGAATCTCACTCTCCAAACAGATGAATCTCATTTTCAGGGGGATCTTCCTCATCACCAACATAATTTTCAGGAAAAGGTGGGCGGATGGGTAGTTCTTCTTGGTTTCTTGGATTCCTCTAGTCTCTCTGTCTATTTTGAGGGGGAACAAGGGAATTTGGTCTTCTGAAGTTTGGATTCCTGATCTGGGGATCTCCTTGCTCTCTATTGAAAGGCCTAGCATCCATGGTTAACTTATCCATCAACTTCTCCATAGTCTTCAGCATTATCTCAAACTTAACATCTGCAGCAGAAGATGAAGTAGAAGGTACATTTTCTTCTTTCCTCCTCCTATCCATATCTCTATGCTTGATCTTTCCACTTGCCATCATGTTAGCTTCCACTTCTAGGGCATCAGTAAACATGGTAGCAAGAGTTGCCGATTTCCTCTCCCACAAGGAGAATGCAAAATCATTATCAAAAGCTCCAGTATAATGCAGTTTAGCAGCTGCGGGAGAAGGCTTTATATCTTCTGGGATAGAGTTATAAAACCTCATGAACCTACTTGAGAATTCATGGACAGACTCAAAAACCCCTTTCTTAAGACCGTTATACTGAGATAAAAGCTGCAGAGGATTCAGTTTATCATCCCATCTATCCAAAAATGCATTCTGAAAAGCTTGAAAATTCACAATAGACCCAAGTGGAAGGTCCTTAAACCACTTTTTTGCCTCCCCAGACAAACTTTGGGCAAATAACCGCATTTTGACATTAGGATAGTCTACTTCCTCCAAGTCAATGAAGTCTTCAAACTTGGCAACATGTTGTTTTGCGGTTACATCCCCTTCCCCATCAAACAAAGATATTCTCTGAGAATAATTTTGGGGGAGATTGTGCAACGCAGCAGGGAGACGCAAAGAGGCAAATCTAGCAGCCATTGGTCTGGGTGGGTTCACAGGGACTGCAGTACTTTGAGAATGCTCGGAGGTGGTTGTTTTAGCTTTAGAGGTTTGTCGTAAGTCTTTCTAGAGGGAATCTAACAAATAGGACTCTAACTCACCAAGATTGGGCTTAATATTTTTGAGGTCGGATTCAGACCTGGATCTCAACCTACAAGGATTGGACTCAGCATTTTCTAGGTCAGGTTCAGATCTAGTTCTCAATGGCATCTGCACAGCATTGATTTCCCATGCTGGATTAATATGAGAATCTGGTGGTGATGATGGGCCGAACAAAGGAAAATCTACCTTCTCTTTATTCCTTCTTTTAAACAATTTTTCTGGATTCTCAAAAAATTTCAAAATTTCGGTATCAAAGTTACCTCGTGTGTGTCTTCTGGAAGCCAAAATGTTGTTCTTGAACTCTGAAACAATTTCACAGTGGAGTTTCCAGGGTGAATACACAACCTTCTTTTCTTTTCGAAATTCCTGTTTGCCCACAGAAATCTCTCTCAATCTTTGTCGTTCTCCCAGGGCAGATATGCACTTTCGTCCCTGGCAACGGCGCCAGTTTGTTAGCACTCAGAATGTACCCAGGTTGTAAAAGGTACACCCCGAGGTAACAGCAAAACCACTTTAGGAAGATATTGGTATTCTCTTCCAGAGAGGGATCTCTCAATACATACTTTACAACTTTGCAAGACCAAATGGTAACAATATTTAAAGGTTTATTTGTTTGGTTGAAACAATCACATATCCATTGGGCAACGGAGTCATATACATATAAAAGATCCCCAAAATGCATACACAATATTTTTCAAAGGCAAGATAATCACATAATTGCAGTCATTTCATTTGTCAAGGTGAAATAGAAAAGACGAGGGAACAACCCATCAATACAGAGCGTCTAAGACGAATTCCATATCAACTTTAGTAGAAAAAATCATATAATACCTGAAATGATGAATAGAGCATAAGTATATGAATTCTAATCGTCAAACACTATGTTCCAGATACGAAAGAAAAACAGAACGGAGTGTTACACAGGAAAAATTACAATCACACAAAGAAAGAAAGCACGGACTGCAACGTCAATGATACATGAATCTCTGAAAAAGGACTCTCATGCATTCATTTTTGGTATTAAAAAATAATACAGATATGTTCTCCACAAATCACTTCATTCGATGGGTTCCAACCCCCATCTCATAAAAAGTTACAAATATATAGATTAAACAATAAGTCTGCCTCCAGCAGATCAATAACAGAATGGTCGACGTAAATTAGAGTTTGTAACTGAATTTCCTACACCACTAGGAAGTTGTTACAACTCCACTCCTAACAGACCACTAAGTACAAATCAGCTAGATAACAAACTTTGCCCCATTAGCTCCGAATCTGTGCCCCAATAGCTCCACGTCTTGGCCCCATCAGCTCCAAATCTTTGCCCCAACAGCTCCACGTCTTTGCCCCATCAGCTCCACGTCTTTGCCCCATCAGCTCCACGTCTTTTGCCCAATCAGCTCCTCAGCATCTGACACCTGTTTCTAGGAGGAAAGAATATACTTTTTTTTCCCAAATCGCTCAACAGCTCTCCACTGCTCCGAACTTGGGGTATCACTTTCCATCATCTCCCGAATAGCTACCTCGAGCTCCATATATGCTTCATAAGATTTCTTGGGCAATTTGGCTTTGATAATGGTGAACTTCTGCAGGACTTGGAAATCTTCTGTTAACATGTCTATAATGGTTTGTCCTGTCAGGCTCTTCTCCAAGCTATTAAAATTTGAGTGGTCCATGCGAGCCCGGACAAGCAGGTGCTGATAATGCTCGGGTGGGAGCATCCTACCTTCTTCGTCCCAGAAGGATGGCAATCCTTCTTCGAACAGCTCCTTGAACTCTTGTTTGAACTTTTTTACCTGCATCAGCAATTCTTCTGATTTGTCTTGGACAACCTTCATTAAATGGTGTTTTTGGATGATCTTCTTCGCCGACAGCACTATTGAAATTCTGTCCTTTATGCCCATGTCGTGTAGCTTTTGGTATGATAGTGAATTTAGAAAATTTAATGTATTCTAAGCAGTAGTGAGGGGTCTTCTTGCCATGTGTTCATTTACCAGATTCAGTCGTTGTTGGGACAACTCTGTCACTATACACAAATCATCAATAAAACCCAAGTAATGCCGGAATTTGGTAATCTCTATGGTCAGGGTATCCCAAATAATATGTTTCGCCCCCTGAAGAGGGACTTTCCCAATGCATTTTTCTTTCAATTCATCGATCTTTTTCTGTAATTGATGCTTCTCCTACAAGATATATTTTTTGCTTTCGTTTACCTTAGTTAATTCAGCCTTCATCTTTTCATTCTCAGTTTTCAACTCCTTAATTGCTTCCTCCTTCAGACTTACTTGGGACATAGATACCAACAGGTCATCTGCAGAAAAATCAGCTAATGGCTTCTGGATATCTACAATAGATAAGTCATCTCCAGCAGGGGTCTGGCTCATTAGCTCCTCCATTATCTCCTTTTCTTCAGTCTGATCTTTCTTCAACACAGATATTTGGCATAGCAGCTCCTCCCTTTCGTCTTCCCACCTATTCTTTTCCTCTTGGAGCTCTCCATCTTTTCCCTTGTATTCCATCATCTCCTGATGGATTTTATCTTTCTCCTCCTGGAGGGCTAGCAATTCAGTTGATTGGACATGTTTTGAGCCTGGCATCTTCAACTTCTTTTTCAAAACCTGGAGTGCATTATCCTTCTCTTCTAGCAACTTCTTGACAGCGTGGGTATTGTCTGAGCTAGCAATGTCTGCTTGCGGTTTTCTGATTTGAATAACATTTGCCTTATTTTCCACTTTCTCATGCTTTAACTGGACTTCCAATTTGTCTACCAACACCTGTAATTTGTTTATCATCACCATGGCCTGCAATAAATCTGAGTAGAGGATGTCGCTTGTTTGTTTATGCAGCTGAATTTTGTCATGGGTGCTCATTTTGTCCAGCCTAACTTCTATCTCAGACATCATTTTATCATTCACTATGGCCATCTTAAAAGTGTTTTTCTCAGCATCCCTAGCCGAAACTAGAGACGTTTTGGAACTGCACAAGTTTCTTACCCTCGGTAGCAGACTTCTTGTTTCCTCCAGGGACTGCTTTCTCTTTTCCATGTAGCTACTCTTGAGCTCTTCTTTAGACTTAAACAAGGGACTGGAGTCTGGGTTGTCTACATCACCTTCTGAACTTTTAAGAGAAACTTGGTTTATCTGTACTATATTCCCGGGGACTAGGGCAACTTTTTTGAACACACCCAAAACCTCATCATCTACGATCTCGCTACCCTCGAGCAGCTTTCCCTTCTTATGGGAAGCCTCATCGTCTACTTCCATACTATCAGCATCGGACAAACTCCTCTTAACTGCACCACTAACACCTTCGGATATTTGGATTGCTGTACCAGGTTCAGGATGTGTCTCTTCATCGGACTTTGTCTCATCAGTAAACTGCAGTAAATTAGCCATCTCAGCTAACCCCTCAACAGCTTGATGCTCAAAGGTTTTATTCCTGTTAGCTTGTTTTCTCAATGAAATTACTTGGTGGGGATCGTAATTCACACTTGACTCTTTAATGAACTCCATATTTTCCAGCAACCTTTCTATAAAAACCAAGGAACCCTTCTTTTTAAAAATGAAGTTGCCAACCTTAACCGGAAATTTAATGTTCGAAGATTTCTTGAAGGCACAAAAAATTTCCTCTTCGGACAACAATCTCTGTCGCATGAATTCCAATGCGAAGATTCTAGGGGTCAAAAAGGAAGGTAGCCTATAAGGCTGACCTGTGAAGCCATATATTCTCAACACGGTATGATCTCTGTAAAAAAACCAATCTCCAACCCGCTCTTCTGGCGAAGACTGCATCAAGCTTCTCATTTCTTCCAGGACACGGGACAATTCTTCATTGAACAGCATTTTGTATATCTCAGACATGATCGAATTAGCAAATTCGATCATGCTGATTTGTTTAGGTAAATCAGAAGAGCATAGGGTACTCAAGAACTTAAACTCTGAGATATTAGAACACAGTAGCATATTAAGCGAATAAGTCTGGAACCTGAAAAACTGGACCTTGGGGAACTCGCTTAGCTGAAGGTGAATTGACTCAGCCAGGTATTCATCTAAACTAAAAACTTGGGTTGACTGGGACTCAGAAACGGAGGAATTCATTCTCAACAAAAATCCGAGAACGACCTCGCCCACACGACAATCCTCATCTAGACCTAGTACTTGACATACCAAATAAATGACCAATTGAACTTCACTCTTGAACATATGCACAGGGTAGGGCATGGATATACCATTTACAGACTGACCATCTTTTAACACGCTCGAAAAGAACTTACAGCTGGTTTCGGCTTCGCACTTCTTATACAATTCGACCAGGACTGACTCATTTATAACTTCACGGCTGTCTGGGTAATTTTCTGGCAAACTAAGGACTTCTCGAATGACCGCAGCATCGACTCTACATAATACTTTGGACACAGATCGACTGACAATAACTCTTTGAGACAGAGAATAATTTAAAGCACACCACTCTGCGAACTCTGGGAAGTGGAGGGTTTTCTCAATGGTGAAATAGTACAAGAAATACCTGCACACATTCAGTACATCGTTCCCCCGTGAGTGGTGATACCACAACTTTTCTTTACTGTCAGACACGCTCCCCACAGAGAGGAAGGGGTCGCAGACATTCCTATCTCTATCAACTAAGAACTATTCCCTATCATCTACAACTTGACCCGACACCTGAACCTCTTTTCTCCGGTCCATTACTGAATTCCACACTGGTAACTTGTAGGAGGAATTACAGAATTATTGGGCTTCAGTGTTACCTGGTTTACTGTGGCGGCGCGTGCCCGAAGCATGTCTGCACTTGATGAATAGAAGCCAAAAACTGACAGATGGAAGCTTCCAGACAGGCCGGTCCTTTTCACTGGTCCTGAGTGAATAAAATAACAATGATAGAGGTCAACCCTTCACTTTTATAAGCCTTTTTATTCCCGGAGCCTATCACCATTCGCCATGTGGAAGATCATTTATTCTCTGCAACTACCACTTACTATCCACCATGCATCTTTCTTCTCCGGATCCATTACCCACCGTTGATCTGATCCTTTGCAAACTTCTGGCCCTCGGATCACGCGCCACGTATCCTTTTCCGTTGGGCACCTTGGCGATAAACACCGTGCAAGTCTCTGTCCCGGGATCGCTCATGACCGTAGATGTAACGTACCTTCATCCTTCACCGTTGGATCAAATGCCACGTCCCACATTCCGCTGAGCCTTCCGACTTTAACCATCGTGCAAATCTGAGTCCCAGACTCACCCTCATCCGTCGATCTAATACCTCTTTACAGGTGGGCCATTGGATCATGTGGCACCCACCAAATTCCACTAGGCTCCTTCGCTTTAACCATCAAGCAAGTTTGATCAGTGGAATCCCTCCTAACTGTCGATGCGATATGGATTTAATCGCTCACCGTTGGATCATCATCCACGTACCCAATTCCGCTGGGTAATTCGGGGTTATCCGCCGTGCAAGTTCGACCTCCGGAATCTTTCTCGGCCGTTGATGTGATTTCCCGGCCTTTGTCAGCTATCAGATCTGCCGTCATCTGCCCAATTCTGCTGGCAATCCCGGACTTAACTCTCGTACGATTTCACTTCCCGGATTTTATATCGACCGTTGATCCTACTACGCTTTGATCTCCAACCATTGGATCAAGCATCATGCACTGGATTCCGCTGGGTAGCTCGGGATTATCCCGCGTGCAAGTTCCGGTTGCGGAATCAATCACATCCATTGATGTGATACGATTCTGTCCCCCACCGTCGGATCGAGAGGATTATACACGATTTCACCCGCCTCCCTTTCTTTTAACCACCTCGTGCTTTCATGAGGCGGACTTGATGTGAACCGTGGATCTACTTAGGACCTCTTTAGAACCATTGATCTGTACGGCTGGTTAATGGCTCGAATTTCTCCTATCTTCCTCACATGTTTTGAAAGGCGGAGGGAGTATTGGCCAATGATTTTCTTCTTTCTACCCTAGCATCCTAGGATCTTTGGCAACCTGATCGAAATTTAGACCATCATCACACTCATATACTATATCGTTTGACCAAAGTGCTTGAAAAACATTATTTTTTTCTCCTCCATGGTCTTATTCTCCTTGGTCCAATAAATATGTTAACATACATTATTGAATCTCTCGATAGGAAAGTCAAGGTATGACATGACTCAATTACATTACAGATACTTCCTGATAGAAACATCAGGGCACAATACATAATATATACAATTGAATACATTCTGAAGTTACAAATACATCAACAATCAGTTGTACACTCTCCCCCAAGAATTGATGAGATCCATATCTCCATCTACCTCTTATCTTGTACTTTTGTATGAATAATTAACTTTGTTTAAATTAAAAGCATTAAAGGAAGGGAGACCTTATTAATTGGCATCCTCTGCTCAATTTTTGGAGACGTTTATGGAAAGCAGCTTCACTAAGCAGAACTTGCTATGCGAACTTTATTTACATAAAATGGATTGCCCTATGTACCTTCATTCAAACCCTTCTCGTTACTTAGGATATGTCCAACTGAGGGATTCTTCTTCTTTTGTCAGTAATCATGTGCAGTGCGATAGTTCCTTCCAGACAATTTCCTAGAATGAGGCTAACTCTAATTTTTGGATTCGGAGTGAACCTTAATCTCCTCGCATAATTTTTACTCTTTAAGAAAATAGGCTTAAATATTTCATCAAGACTCAATAGTTGATTGAACTTCAAGAACAAGTCATCTCCACTTGTCTTGACCAGATTTCCAGACATCAACATTTGGCTTTCGAAGGAAGTAAGCATAGATGGCAGGCTTCTCCTTCATCATTGTAGAAAAGCAACCCTTATTGCTTTAAAAACTTTAAACAGGCTCTCCATAAGGTCGAGGGATATGTTGACAGTATGCAAAAGTGTGGGGTTAACTAGTTTGGACTTAAATTATTGTTGCTTCGTTGGATTCATAGGAGGATACCATGTGAGTTCCTTGAAAACAATACCATGAGATAGGTGTATGTTTCTTGATAAACAACCAATATAGGAATCTATTGTATCTAGCCATGGTCGAACATGAATTAGGGGATAGCCACCCAAGTTTAATTTTTTGTGTAGAACCATAAATTCCACCGCGTATTCCCATTAATCCACTAAAATGAAAACATATTCTATAACGCCTCTTGGTCTTACGAGAGATTGTTCAGCCAACTGTAAAACAATAGTATTTTGTCGAATATTAGTGAGGCCTAACCTCTCCACTATGTGTTTAATCATGATATTAATGGGTGCTCCTAAATATATGAGTGTGTTGGAGAGAGAAATGATATTAATTTGTACCTTGACAACGTGACTTCCAGAGTCAAAATACTTAGCAGCAAGGGTGTTCCCCATCACCAATTCTACCAAGTATCCTATCACATAGACTGTTGGGGGATCCTTTCTCTTTAATCCTGGTTTCTTCAAACATAACTCTCTAACAGATTTGGAACAAATGGGAATATCTCTAGTAGCTTGGATTAGTGGAATATTCACACTGACATTTCGTAATTCTCCTAGGAGATCAAATTCAGACTGCGGCATTAGTTTGTCAACAATTAAGCATTAAGGGTATGATGGAGTTCGTTTTTTCTCTATTTCTTGTGGTTTCCTTGGTGGGATGGGTGGGTTATTATCTTCATATTGAAAAAGTAAGATCTCTAGTTCTTCTTCATACTGAATTGGTGAGGTATCTAGTGTATCTTCATTTTCTTCCTTTGTAATTCAGGGAGATGTAGTTTTATTGATATTTCTTCTAGAGCGTAATTGGATGTCATGGAAATATACTCTGGAAATGGAATAGGCTGCATAATTAGATAAATCAGAATCCATTACAGGTTGTCTAGCCGCATTATTAGGGTTAGGAGTAGTTTGTTCAGGAAGGAGTGGTGTAGGAGTTGGATTGTTCAATGGCAATGTTAACTGAGGTTGTGGAGGAGGTTGCATTAATGGTTGTACTGGTGCAAATTGGAATTGGGGATTTTACATTTGAGGAGGTTGTGATTGGATTTGTTGTTAATTCCAAAAGCCTATATTTATCCAGTTTGGTTGCCTGGGTTTTTTTGTGAAGATGGAGGTGCCCAAGTTTGTTGCATAGGTGGATGCCAACGTTGGGAGTTTTTTGGGACTTGTGGACCTTGTGAGACTTTTGGTTGGTGTATTTGAGCATTATTCCAATAATTATTAAATTAATGCATAGTGTCTAGAATTGTACCTCAAGGTCGAGATCACCATGGGCACTTTTGAGAAATAAAGCAAACAAGTTTTGCATCTGTCCCTGCTTCTGCATATATAGCCTTAAGTCCTCGAAGTGAGGGGAATTCTTTTGTAGGATTCTCCTAGTCACATAAAAGGATTATTTCCACTTTGTCTAATGTACAGCTCTTGAGAGGGTTCCTTTTTCTACATATAGAGAAAAAATGGATAAAGCTTGATCTTCCTCTTCTTTCCTTTTCTTTTCCTAAAGTGCATCCAACTTATAAATCAAAGAGCTAAGGATATCATTTTCAAAATCCTCCAGGATATTGCTAACATCCAACCTTGAAAATCCTTCCCTTTAAGTCTTGGTGGTTCTATTCACTGCATCTCTGATCCCTTTTCCTAACCCAGAGGCATTCCCTGAATATCCTCTGCAAAGGTGACATATTTCTGCATACTAGGGATACATCCCTTGCACCCATTAAATTTAGAAACTCAATGCAATCATCTCTGATTCCTTGTAAGAGTAGAGTTGTCAATGTATCATCATTTAATGCATTTTTTATTGATCTTTTCACTTTGGATTGAAATATCTTCACATAGTACTCTAATTTTTCGTCATCTTGCTAGGTCATTTTAAAGATGGATTCCTTCCAATCCATATCTTTGTAATATTGTTGGGCAATAGGGCAGACCCTGGTTTTATACCTTTTACTTTCCACCAACAAAAGACCCATAGTGTTGGCCCTTTTGGCAACAACCTACGAACAGGTTGCAGTCTCACCCGAAACAGCTATGGGGTGCCGCAGAATCAGGTTTTTGCAAGCAGAAGAGGGATATTACTATACCTTTAGCCTTAATAACTTATAATCAATTAACACAATGCTTCGGCATTCATATATATATCTTCGCGGTTAGATAAACAAACAGTGACTTGCTTAACCCTTACTGGGAATTTACAGCGAAGCTAGTATTTTAGCAGTGATCTTACTTATCAGATATATCTAATTATCTATGCATAAAAGAACATAACAGAAACAACACAAAGAACCACAACACTAGATATAACATGGTTCACCCCCAGTGTAGGGGCTACGTCCACAGAACTGTGTTTATTCAACTTCTTTACAAGATCACAGTTCTGATCTGCGCACACAACTGCAGATCCCTTCAAGTCCTTAAAGCCGCACACACAGCTGCAGGCCTCTGCGCACATAGCTGCAGATCTTCTTAACACTTACAAACCCTCTGCGCACACAGCTGCAGAGGTCGTCCATGCACACAGCTGGGACTTGAACTTCTCTTACAAAATAGCCTTAGCTTCGCATCAAATCCTTTTACATAAAATCTTAACCTCACTTCTTTACACAAGTGCCTATTTATACAGCGCACTATTACATAACCATGGATTTAAACCATGGGCACCTCAAACCCTAAAACTTGGACTTAAACCATGGGTTTATTACAATTTGAGGGATTTGACTCAACCCCGACACCCATAAGACTATTTTGAGCCGTAACTCTACTTACAAATCCTTCAAGCCTGTAGAGTTACCCACCTTAAGGACCGTTAGGGTGCGTGCCACAACAGGCCCCTAAGACTCACCAGTGTCCCATCCCGGGGCACTCATCTGCTTTTCTGGCGGTAGAATCTTGTTGGCGAAAACATAGTGCGTTGCTTGCTGAAGCCCTACATGCTACTTTCGGCTGCTTGCTCCTTTCCGTCATAATATTTATGTTGATTAAGGCCTTCGAGATCTATCAGCGACTCCATACTTCGATCTGCTTGCCGAACATTTAACCATCCCCAACTTAGGGTCCCTAGAGTTGTGTGTCAAGCTGCATAAGACAAACAGCCACCTTGATTCTTCCAAACCAGAAGGATACATGGCGGGATTCTCCAGAGTCTTCCTGTGAGGCCTTGTGCCTTTTGTCGCTCCACATTAGAGTGAACTTCTTCCTTTCTTCGTCTAGTTTAGATAAAACTTCTTCCTTTCTTTGTACCTTAGTCGAACATGGATGTACGGGTGGATTGCTCAGAAGGTTTTATAGACCTCTCTCTCGGTACTCTCGTAATAACTCCTAGACTTCACGATCATTTGACATGGTTTTAACTAAACAAACTCAAAGAAGTGCTCAATGCAAGGGTCGCAGGCCGGTGTGGCTTCTTATAGAATCCTACAACAAAATCTGTCATCATGGTGCATCGATGGCACCGAATCTGATGGAGTGCTAGAAATCCTGTCCACATGGTGCTATATTTTCCCTAAAATCTCATCATTAAAGGTAATTAGTGCAGTTTTCGTGCCGGCGCCGCCAAGTCCAGTTTGTCCCATCCGTCACATTTTAGGCTGCGACACAGCTTAGATCTTCGACATAATAACTAACTTCAAATAAGTATCCGTGACACAATATGAACCTTCGATCCTTCCTGACCCACATGGTACAGAAACTCCAACCTTTGAGTTCTGACAGTCTGCCACACTTCGGAGCTTTGACGACAACTTCATTATAGTCTAGCACCCAATTTCAACTATTCTTAGTACTTAGACTTTCCCTCGTTGGGTTACTTCTGATTAGGAGGTCCCGGCCTGTCCCTGTACGTCTTTAAACGACTGCCATTTACCATGGAAGGTAAAAGTTCTCCATTCAACTTAGCTAGCTGGACTGTGCCCCCATCAGTAACTTTCTGCACTATATATGGTCCTTTTCAATGTGTCTTGAATTTACCTGGAAATTTCATGAATTTACTGTCATATAAGAGCACAAGATCACCCTGCTGGAACTGTTTCTTCTTGATGTGTCTATCATGCCATGCTTTTTCTCGAGCTTTCTGCACCTACTGCTGGAACCCTGCAATAAATCTATCCTCTTCAAGTTCTAGTATCTTTGTTATCCTTTCTGTCATTACAGCTAGGTCATCCATCTCTGTGAAAGCAGATATTCTGAGGCTAGGAACAATGTACTCCATGGGCATGACTGCTTCTTGTCCATAGACCAACCTAAAAGGTGTATGGCATGTCAACTTCTTGCAAGTAGTTCTACAAGCCCATAGTACTACTGGAATTCTAAGATCTCAGTCATTTCTGTTAACATTGCAAACCTTCGTCAAAGCATGTTAGGAGATCTTGTTAAAAGCTTCGACAGTTCCATTTGCTTGTGGATGATAGGAAGTACTCTTCTGATGATAAATCTAAAATTCTTCAGTCAATACTTCAATAGTCTTATTTATAAAATGTGATCCTTGATCACTCATAAGAACTCTAGGACACCCAAATCTAGACAAGATGTCGTCGAAGAGGAACTTCGCAGCTGTAGCAGCACTACAGGTCTTGACTGGTTGAGCTTCGGCCCAGCGGTTAAGGTAATCAGTCGCTATAATAATATATCTTGCTCTTGAATTCTTCGCAGGGGGGTTGATAGGGCCAACAAAATCAATAGCCCACTTGGAAAATGCTTGTAAGGTTACTTGTGAGACTAGAGGCATCTCATCCCTCCTGGATGGTTTTCCTATCCTTTGACAGATGTCGCAGCTATGGAAATATTCCCTTGCATCCTTGTGAACTGTGGGCCACCACAAGCCGGCTGTCAAAATATTCTGTGCTGTCGCTTTTCCTGCATAATGACCTCCTGCTGCGCTGTAGTGTGCCTTGACCAAAATCAGTGGCTTTTCATGCTCCAAAACACATCTGCACAGTATTTCATCTAGTCCCATTTTATTTAGCTATCCTGCTATTAGGGTAAAGTCGGCTGCTTGAACCACCAGCTGCTTCTTCTACTATGTGGTCATCTCGGCGGGAGGAAAACCTGTAGACAAATACTGAACAATGTCCTGAAAGTATTCATCAACCATCTGAATAGAAAACAACTGGGTGTCAGGAAGACCTTCATCCAAGCTGGTAGGTTCTTCTCCTAACTCAAGCCTCGACAAGTGGTCATGTCCTAGGTTAAGTCTTCCAGGATTAACTATGATCTCAAAATCATATTCCTAAAATAGAATCAACCATCTACACATCTTTCCACCTAGCACAGGCTTGTTAATCAAATACTTCAAAGCAGAATGGTCAGTGAACATCTTAAAATGAGATCCTAACAGATAATGTCGAAACTTCTGTATTGCATATACCATAGCGAGACCTTCACATTCTGTCATAGTATAATTTTTCTCTGTTGTGGACAATTTTCTACTTGCAAAAGAAATAGGGTGATTGATATTACCTGCACCTGATTGAGCCAGCACAATACCCAGAGAAATGGAGGTTGCATCGACATGTACATGAAACTCCTTATTCCAGTTAGGGAATACTAAGATAGGGGCAGTGACCATCTTTTTCTTCAAAATATCCAAGCTTTCTTGGCACTCAGGTGTCCATTCGAACTTAATATCTTTCTTCAACCTTTTTTTCCATCGGAGCAGTAATCTAGGCATAGCCTTTGATGAATTTCATGTAATATCCAGTGTGACCAAGTGTAGTGTGAAGCTGTTTAACAGACTTCAGAGGTGGAAGGTTCACAATAATAGCTATCTTCGTAGGATCCATCATCAATCCTTGCTTACATACAATGTGACCAAGTAGAATTCAAAAGGGTGCACAAAAGATACACTTTTTCAAGTTCAAGGAAATCTGGCGCTGTCTACACTTATCCAACATCAGTCTTAAACTAGTTATATGGTCTTTTACTAGCCCAAAGAGGGTCCAATCATCAAAATAAACTTCTAGGAACTTATGTATAAATTCCTTAAATGCGGAGATGACTACTCTGGAAAACATAGTAGGGGCATTCTTCAAACCAAAGGGCATAACTGTGTACTGAAAGGATCCCATTTTTGTAGCAAAGGTTGTCTTATGTCGATCCTCTGGAGAAATTCTGATCTGATGGTAACCTGAAAATCCATCAGTAAAAGAGTACACTTCTTGACCCCCGACATTGTCTAGCACTTCACCTGTAAAGGGAGTGGGGAAAGGATCATGTAGGCAAGCATCATTCAGCTTCCTTAGATCAACACAGATTTGGATTTATCCCTTAGTCTTCTTCTCTTGCACCACCATAGGACTGACCCACTTGGATTCTTCAACAGGATCGATGATTCCTGCTGCAAGCATATTATCGAGCTCCACCCTAACTTTTTCCTTATACTTAGGGTTCAACCTATACGGGCGCTGCTTCACAAGCTTCGCATCAGGTTTAAACGGGATCTTTATCACGCCGATGTCACCAAGGATACCTTTCATCTCGGAGAACTTCATCGAAAATAGGTCCGATATTCATGGAGAAGTTGGGTCACTTTGCTTACCATCTCTTCATCCCAATAATCTCCAATGGTAGCATACTTAGGCTGTTCTTTTGATCCAATGTTGATAGTCTGCGTCTTCAGGGGATGAGTCACTTCAAATGCTTCGACTGCTGATTCGTGTACTTTGCAGTATCCTTCTGACTCAGGGATAGCAATGTTGCGCAGATCATCATCCTCGTCAATTGCGAGGTTATAACATTCCACTACATGAGCTTCTTGTATTTTTCGATCAGGTTGGTACTCTACTACGTTTTGGTCATCAAATACCTTAGTATGGATCAACCGGATAGCTACATCTAAAGCTAGGAAAACTTCACTAGTGGAAAAGGTAAGCACAAAACTATCAACAAGATAATCCCAACTTACAGTATCCCGGCGAAGCTCAGCCTCCGCATACCAGTTCCTTGCTATCGGTGCCAGAGTATGCACGAATTTATGTACCCATTCCTCCTGAGGTACATACTTCCATGCTTCGTAGCACTGTGCCAAGTGTTCCTGGGGGCTAGACGTTCCATCAAACCTGCTTCGCACCCCCTAGGGCTGGTCCATAAATCTCAGGAAAAGGAGCTTCTAACAGGTTTCCCAACTAGGAATGTTCTTCTTATGGCCATTCCACCATCTGGCTGCTGTGGCTCTGAATACTGAATCCAGAGTCTCCATTTTCTGTGAGTCTGGTATCTGTTCTGAGAATTATGCAATAAACTGTTCTGGGTCTGACAAGCCATCATAAATAGGTAGGACGCTTACCTACGTGCCAAGCCATCTGAGAGACTTGGTAATTCGGGCACATCTATGTCTGTGTAGCTCATACAGTCTGTTCTGCCAGTTTTCTAAACCATCATCTGAGTCCGTTATACAAGAGCTGTCACACTGCCAATCCATGATACCTTCGGTAGTATAATCAACATAATCTTCTTCCTTAGCTGTGATGTTATAGATGTGCTCCAGATCATCCTGATCTTTGTCTCTGAGGGGTTCTGTGTACCTTTCTCCTTGCGAGGGGTCTAGTGGTACTATGCCTCTCAAATCTTTCCCTTCGAAGGTCATCTGTCTCTTCTTAAGGTTAATGACTGTAGCATTTTCTATTTCCCATTCAATTCCTAACAAGGCTAGATAGGGATTGCTGTCATCAATGATCTCAATAACTTCAAAGTTCGCTAAAGTGCTGACCCCATCAATATCTATTGGGACACTAGGGAATCTCCCTAGGGGCACAATCCTTTGCTGATTGGCTAACTTCAACTATATAGGGGACCAGGCAAGGGCAAGTTTCCCCATTTGCTCCCAGGTTTGCTTGGTTAGGACATTGACTTCTGATCCTAGATCCAGAATGACATCAGTCATATCATACTCCCCTATATGAGCATTCAATATCATTTCCCTACCAGTTCTTCGGACACGATTAACAATTTTCTCCGTATTAACTCTTCTTTGAGGTTCACACAAAGCAAGAAATTTTTGTAACTCCATTAAAGCATTCTGATTCCTTAAGAGTTTCATACAGCTCTATAAAAAGGAGGATAATGTACTTACTTTATCCGTCGAAGCTTCTTGCGGCTGTGACTCCTACTGATGTTGCTGCGCGGGTACTACTGCTGTGCTAGGATCAAGAAAATAGCGCTTGGCTTCCATGACTGTCTCTTGTTTTCTTTCAGTATCAATTGCTGGGACTTTCGTGGGGCCCCAAGCCTCATCAGGATGTTTCTCCTTATTCTGTATGTGCATCGTAGCTCCACTCCACGTAACAACATTAATGGCTGGGGCAAGTCTTTGCTCGATGGAGATCATCTGAATATTCTGAGTAGGGCCACCGTTTCTTTCCTGAATCTTAGCTATCAGCTATGGGCACTGCTCGATCACATGATCTACTGCGTGACAATATCGACGTGTCATAGTTGGGTTCCGACAGTCTCTAGCTAGATGCCCGACTTGGTTACAGTTGTAACACACAACGTGGCCCCTGCCTCTTCCGGCCATACCACCATGACCACGACCTCCAAAGGCACCTCTACTGGATGCACCACTATGGTAACTATAGCCATCATTGCTCTGCCCCTCATTTTGTACCCGGTAGGCATCACAATAATGCATCTTTCCACCATACCCCAAAAGAGTCTCGCTTACCTCTATTAATTTCTAGAGGTATGAAAAAATAATATTCCATAATTTATGTAGGATAATAAGCTTTACACTTAGATCTAATATAAAGAATGGTAAGAAAGTTTTACTTCATGATGCATGTGAGATAGATCAAATTTATAATATTAGAGTTATTTATTACTTCTTTAATGTACACAACCAACAAGATCATGCAAATCATCGTTACAACAAATACCTTAGATGGATGAACATGAGAACGACTTGTAGTGCCTTGAGGTACAACTTTCTCACTTGGACCTCCTCTTTTGTGAAATTTCAAAGAGAAACCTCCCTAGAAGAGGAGAACACAAGTGAATGGTTGAGCATGGGTTGCTAGTACAACTATTAGGCACCGAGATCGTTCCAATTTCTTAAGGTGTACATTTTTTTAACATTTGGATCCGTCTTCGATTTGGGTTTAAAATAGATCCATGCTAGTTTTTTTTTTATTATTATTTAAGTATATGTAATTTATTATTTTCATTTTTTATTTTTAATATTTTTTTATTTATGTCCACTAGCATAACTTGACAAGACCTCCCCATAATGAGTTGGAAAACACCTAGCTTCTCTCGGTGCAATTATTATATTTAAAAAAAAATCAAAGAAAACAAATCATGTTTTAAGTTAAACTATTGACTCTAATGTATTGAAACAATATAAATACTTTGAAAGTTTATTTAATTAAAATAAATCAATTGTCAAATCTAAAATTTCAACCATCATAAGGGTTGGCGTGGCTTCAACCCCGTGAGGGGGAGAAAAGACACATAAAAATTCCAACCATCTTAAGGGTTGGTGTGGCCCACTAAGGATGTTGAGAAAACATAAAAATTAAAAAATTAAATTTCAAAAGTTTTAAAAATTTATTTGGACCCAAACAAAAATATTTTGATGAAAATTTATGTAATTAATATTGGTCAGTTAGTTGAAGGAACCATATTATTTTCCTATTTATGATATTCACTTATAATATTATTATGATGTAATGCTATATCTATTGTTAAAGGCAATCAATATGTCCATTGTATTTCTGTCCTTTTTCTGCTTGTCTTATTTTATTTTCTTGGAGCTGTGAAGATGACGAAGGTGGAAGAATACTCATCATCATCGACAGGGTGGAATGAATTGCCCGAGGATATCAGCGAAGAGATATTGGCGTTACTGCCCGTGGAAATCCTGTGCAGATCTCGCAGTGTTTGCAAGGAGTGGAACGTTCTCTTCTCATCATCTAAATTCATAACTAATAGATGGGCTGAGGTGCCTCCAAATAAAAAGCCATGGTTAGTTCTGTGCAGAGAAAATGACGAAGGTCCCGTGAATTCTTCCGCGTATTGTTTCTTCACACAGACATGGAAGAACTGCTCGTCCTTATCCTTCATTTCAAAGAGGAGCGAATACGCGAAGTATGGAGCATTTTATTGTGGATCGGCTCAAGGCATGTTCTTCGTGGATGTTTATAGTGATGGTCCCCATGTTCTCACCAGAGTATTCTTGAAACTCAGCAGCCAGTCATCCATAGGGTACATTTTGACCAGAGACATTATGGCCTGGAAGGTGGGTAATCAAGAGACGTACAAAGTCGTAGTTGTTGGACGTAATGATAGCGGAAACTTACGACGCCTCTGAAAAGTCATGGGTTGTTGTTGGACACCTTCCAGGGAATTTTTGTTTCAGCAGCCAAGGGGAAATTTCCATAGAATGGTAACACCATAGAATGGCCTAATCTTCCAGTGCCAGAACTGCTCATCTGCGGCTCGCGGATTCTACTCGCTGGGTTAGTAGGCCAAGAGGATCTGTTGGGTGTCCCGCTTGAGCTCATTTTGTGGGAGTTTGACAAGGACTCAAACCCTTCATATTCTTCTTGGAACGAGATTGCGAGGTTGTTTCTGGGCAATTACTTTTTTTATTATCCATATTTCTCTTTTTTCTTAGTTTTTCCAATTTTTTTGGGTTAAAATTGGAAATTTTCTTAGTTCCTCCAATTTTGGGGGGTTAAAATTGAAATTTTTAGTATAATTTTTTTTCTCTTTCCTTTTCTTAACTCAAGGGGATTAGCTTCTTCAGTTGTTATAAAAAAAAGTGGATGTTCTCAAACTAACTTACTTTTAATTGTGTTTTTAGTATAATTGACAACTGAGAGCAGATAGTGTGTCAATTGAAAATAGTTTTATTAGGATTATCATTCCTCTACTAGAGAGACTTCTTCTCTTACTTTATAAGTTATTTGAAGTGGCTACTGATATTCTAAGAACAAGTGATCTGTTTCAATGTTCTTTACAAGGATTAGAGTGGGCAATCAACGATGAACTAGGGAGTACATCATGGAAGGAAAGTTATGGAAAAGCCAAAAATATTGATGCAGAGGTGGATGCATATAAAGACTTCAAACCATCTGTAGGCAATCAAAGAGATGGGGATTCATCCTTAGTTGGTATCAGATTACCTATGATATTTTTTTATCCTCTATGCATTGGAGGTCAAACACGATTTCCATCATTTCTAGCTTCTACTTAATTCTTTCGGACCTGAGATTTTTTTATCCTCTGTGAATTGGAGGTCAAACACGATTTCCATCATTTCAAGCTTCTACTTAATTCTTCCGGACCTCACTTGTGATACTTTAGTAAATCTTCTTTGAAATGAAATGGATATAGAGGTGACTAATATTTAATAAGTGAGGAAATTGTGCCATTGGTACCTAGTTTAAGATTTTAAAATTTTGTTAGTGTTTATTAATTTTTGACTCCATTTTTAATGTCAAGCATTTATGTAAAAAAATGCTAATGCGTTGAGCCTTTGGCTATTACTTCATTGACATATATAGAAACTAACTTGTAACAACTATATTCTATTGGTTATTGTCTGATACAATTCGTGTAATTTTCCTATTCTGCAAATCCATTTCAAGAACCTCTTGCCAACGTGTTTCGTATAGAATGCGTATGTCCTATATTGTAAAATTGTAGTGCAGAGTGGCAATGGTGATTGTGCAAATTGTTTCATAGGTAAATGCAATGAATGACATATTTGAATATTGTCAAAGTTTTGAATATCGACGATATTACACTATTTGATTGAACAAATAGAATGTGTATGTCCTATATTGTAAAATTGTAGTGCGGAGTGGCAGTGGTGATTGTGCAAATTGTTTCATAGGTAAATGCAATGAATGACATAATTGAATATTGTCAAAGTTTTGAATATCGACTATATTACATTGTTTGATTGAAAAAATAGAATGCCTATGTCCTATATTGTAAATTGTAGTGCGGAGTGGCAGTGGCGATTGTGCAAATTGTTTCATAGGTAAATGCAATGAATAGCATAATTGAATATTGTAAAAGTTTTGAATCTAGTCGCTACCATATGCTGACTGCAATAGATGCCCTACTTGAGAGATAGTCACTACAAAGAAAAATGCTGCCACAGTGGGGTGGTGGAATTTTTGGAAGGGAAAGTATCAGAGAAGGTATAAATGAATCTATGACAAACAGTTGACAATTTGCTAGCATTGAATCTTTGTTGCTATGTTTCTTGTTTGCTTCCTTTTAATTTTATTTACTTCTATTAGTAATTTCTAAGTGCATAAGAAATAGTAAAAAGTTTATGATGTTTGAAAATCCCTTTAGTAGTATATGATACAAAAGTGTGTCTTGCTAAGAATTCCATGATCAGTACCATTTGCATTAAATTACTAGGAAAATGATTTAGAAAACTCTCCATAGATAATTTAGAATCAACATTTAGTGCAAGTGTGCTACTCTTAAAAAAGTTTAGTATATTTTTTAATGGAAAGTGGATCTTGGAGCTCTATGAATGTGGCAGTTTTCCCTATGGTATAATAAATGACCTTCATTTTCAGTAGTTGAGGAATTCATTAACAGGTGGCCATGCCCATTGTAGAAGAAAGCCTTTGATATTACCTTGTCCAACCTTATGGCCAAGTATAACCACAAGGACTTTAGGTGGAGAATAGAAAGTAGAAACAATGATAGATATGGTATTGGTCTTAGTGGTCGAGTGCTTTCAACATAGCTAGAATCATAGGTCACAATATTCAATATTGTCACGGGATTTTCCATTCCTACACTTAAGAATTGGTATCTTATGCCCGACATTCCTTGTCCATTTCATTCTTCCTTAGATTTCTCGATAATATTACCCAGGATATATGTAAATTCAATAGATCGTTTAGATGATGCTTGTAAAAAGTAGATATAGTTTTGATCTGGGCCATCTGGCTGTATTGCAAGGTATTTTTAAGAATGACTTATAGACCATTTTTATAAGTTCATTGTTCTTTTTCTTGGGATAATTCTGATTTTTAATGTTATACATTTTTCCATCTAGTCTTTTCTGTTAATAGTTTCTTGATATTTTCTAAAGATCGGGTTTATATATTCTATAGTATCTTTTAAGGATTTACATTGAACAAAACATCAAGGGCTAACATTTAGTATTAAATTCTTAGGATAGTGCTTGACACAATATTTGGAGTGTAGGGGAGGTAATTATCACTTGGTATGTTTGCATACTAGGATTTCCTTATGATTTCTTTCTAAGCGATTGAAAGGTTTATATATATCTTTGATCCAATTATATACTCTTGGTAAGTTAGACACTATTTGTCATGTCCCCAACCCTTACTAGATGGAGAGGATGTGACTAACATCTATCAACCCGAGAAAATATAAGCCCCATGAAAATAATATGAAAATGCATGAGCTTAAAGGTACACAGATGCACATTATCACCATACAGTGAAAGAAAAATCATAACATTCAAGCATTTAACATGTTCATATAAATTCATAACAATACAGTTGTGGAAATATAATACACAAGAATACTTATCTTTGAAAGAAGCTCATCCTGCAAGAAACTATGTCACTGCGAAGTTCCACCTAAACATAGGCCAGTGTGCTCTTTAATATATTAGCAACACTGCTACCCCCAAGCCGGGCATGATCTTCCCCAAAAAATAAGGAACACTAGCAAACTTCACCCATAGCCAAGGATATAATTAAAATTCAGTCAAGCCAACACAATTCGGTTTATCAGACTTACATAGGAAATGGTTTACACTTAGCCAAATTCACATGAGACACAACCAAGCCAACATATGGGTTTATCAGGTCACAAGCCAAAAAATCCTTCCAGTTGAGTTTATCAGGCTGTCAAGGAGGTGGAAAGACTAAATGCTAAGCTAGTGAGCTCAACCTCAGAGCTATGAACACCCACACTGGATCTAGCCTGATTTCTAAACAATTACACACCCAACACAAGGAAGCATTCCCTTCTATGCTACACACTCCCTCAGGCCATGCCTTCCCTTCTAGTGCTATTCATGGCATGTAAAGAAGAAAACCATCCTTCTAGGTTGGTCTGTGAGGTTCTTTCACACACTAGGTTTATCAAGCAATTCTAAAATCTATTTCCATTCCTTCAATCAATTCAAATACCAAACATGGATGCACACACATGGATCTCAATCCTTGGATTTATCAAAACGTAGCAGAAGCCAGGGATTACATACACACACAAAAATTTACGAATTTCTTAACATTGTTGATGCCAAACTGACTGCTATAAAAATACCAAAACAAATAGATTGCTGGTATTTCAAAACAAAGACACCAAATCAGATTCAAGGAAATCCTATTCAGGAAAACAAATAGCAGACAAGAGAAAACATGAGAGATAAGAAAATTGTTGAACAAGGCAAAAATTATAACACAAAAAACAAAACGTGAAGGATTTAGATCGTCGGATAGGGGGAATTTCAGAAAATTTTACACTCTGGATCCTTTCTTCTTGCTAGCTCTTATGTGAAATTCCCCAATTGGTTTTCCAAAAAATGTTTTGTTCATTCCAATTCGTGAGGGAAGCTGAAATGCTGCCACATGAGGGAAAGGTGGTTGTTTTTGGTGTTTTCTTACCCAAGAAATTCAAAAAACATTTTTTTCCAGAATTGGTACTCTGCCCAATTCAAATTTCCTCACTCTTCCAATTCCCTCACTCCCTCATCCTTAAAAAAAACATGCCCCCATCTCATTTAGTTGCATTGACATAGTTGTCTTTGAGTTTTTAATTAAAATTACAATTTAACATGATGTCTATCTTTTTAATGTTTAGCTAGCATAAAAAAATACCATCGGACTAATTTCAATTGCCGAAACATAACACTAAATCGATGGTGGGTATTTTTTCTAGCTCCACACCATGACTATTTACATCATTTATTTAAATGCAATGGGGTCAAAAATGGGGGGTTACACTATTCTATTGATATATAGTAAAATAATATAAGTAAGGAGACGATAAGATCCAATAGAACTAGGCTCACCATTCTGTGATCCAACAAAAAAAGAGAAGGGTTTAATTGTCTTAACCAATACTTAGGTCTGTAGAAAACATACGACTTTTCTGAAACAAAATTGGGCCAAGAGGCCACTGAAGTATGAAAAACTAAGAGACTTAGAAAACACATACATAACAGTAGAAGTAATTCTCACACTAACTGCTATGTAATCTTAAAACAAAGAGATGAAGCAGTATTCTTTATAGAAACAAAAGAAAATAGAAGAAGCCCGAGAGTTATTCCTAGCCTTCAGTGTCTAGGTTGATGGGATTTGAAGGGGTTCCAACATCCATTCCCTTAGCTATAGTCTCTGGGGCTTCCTTCTCAATAGTGTTTTCCTCTACATTATCCTCCACATCTGAGGTGATAATTGTAGTGTAAAGGCATGGTATTGTCTTTCCATATGTTACATTTTTTTAAGAACAAGATTAGTTTCTTGCTTGCCAATGTTAGAGGCAATGATTCCTTAAAATTCCATTATAGTTCAACTAGGCATATTTAGAATCTCTTCCATTGGATTGACATTGGTCAGATACTTCCAACCTATTCACCATCACATAATCTAGGGGTTGAGCTCTCTTCTTCTTAATTGTAGATTCTAGAATCCCACTAGTCTCCTAGTGTGCTCTGAATGATAAAGCTGGTAACCTCTTTGAATGCCCATAATATCCACTCCATATTTTTGTAAGAGATTTAGGTTTCCTGGAATGTCTCTTGCACTCCTCTCTCTTGTTCTCTTATGGGAATCTGGAGCCTCAGACACTAGAAGGGGCAGAGCATATTCCATTCTTCCTTCTGTCAAAAACACCAAACATGACTGCTTTGTCACTTTTGTATGCCTACTTAAACTTGTTCCTTCTCTACCAACCCACTTCCAAGATAAATAAGTTAGGGACTTACTTCCCTTAATGGATCCATCACATACATAACTATTTCCAGCAATTGAACTTGTAAGTTTAAAGCAGGTTCAGGGCCCTCTTCTGCAATATCTTATGTTAAGGCAAGTTTCAGTAATAGTAAGTGAATATTTCTCATCTCCTTCTCATACCTATATTGATAGAACAAGAAAAATAATTATTAAGTATAAGCATGCCTCAGGATTTCCACTTCCAGAAATTTTGTGGAAATACTCTAGAATTCCCCAAAACAGAAACTTCTTTGAATTTCTATGTTTTGGTATTCATCTTAATAATTGTTTGGCTAGTATTATTGAAATATTCCTCTTTATAAAATCTACATGAAATAGCCCTAATATGTACGATGTGTATTTTTCTGTTCCATGTTTGATTACAATAGGAAAAGATGCATAGCTGTAGTGATAGTTTTAGTTCTCTCTGTTTTTGTTGCAAAAGTTTGATTCTTTCATTAGAAAAACAATTTCCAAAAGGAGGGGTGTAATGACGCAATGAGTTTCATTCATTAGGGGATACTGTCATGATTAATGTACTCATCGTTGTGTATATTGGAGTTTTGGGAGCCATCCAGTTCGGTAACTCATTTGAAGCCTTGCCAAACAAAATGAGGATATTGAATTTCATGGGCAATTCCTTTGGATTTTATGCTTCTGAAGAACATTTGGTTTCAGCTGCTAGAAATGGATATTTAAAATAGACTAAGTATTTATTGGAATGCAACCCTCGTCTTGCAAAGTATTCAACTTTTCAGTGTTCGAAATTCTCCTCTGCATTATTCAGTAGCTCAAGGACAGAATGAGGTATAGGAAAATTCTCTCTTTATTTCTGGCATTGTCAAGCTATGATAAGTGATGATTAAATGATTATATATTTTAGCAAGATTTATTCCTGCATATTTTCTCTCTCTTGCTTGAATATGGGGTTGATGTGAACATCCGGAACTATTGTGGTTAGGTGGGTATTGAATTTTTTCATTTTCTTTTTCTGGACTTTTGTTTATCATCTTTGGACGGTATGATTCACGAATTATCAAAATGAAATTTTATTCCCAAGCAAGTCAGTTCTGTCTTGTTTAATGAGTTAAAACTTCTCTGGTAGTTGTACTATCAAATCCTATAATGTTTGGGAATTGCATAATGGTTTAAACTTGAAGTCAATTATGTCTTGTTTAATAAGTTGTAACATGTCTTCTAGTAGTTTTGTTAAATCATATAGATGTTTGGGAATCGCTTAGTGGTTACATAACACATCCTGTATTTTTTTAAGGAATTGCTTACACAACATTGTATCCAAGTTGTGGTTAATGCATAAGGATCTACTGCAATGCATAATTTTGGATATGAGAATTTTGTTTCATTTCAAGATAATTTTTTGCGCAACAATGGATATTATGGCAATTGGCATGGTTTACTCAAAATTTAACTTGTGAAATAGCTACTGATTCAATAACTTGGCTCAAATTCAAGTCAATTTCCTATTTATCCATGGTATTAAACAACCTCAGGGCCATTTTAGATTGATCCATAAATTAATATAAGTTATGTACTATAAACTGGTAGTTTTGACTGAGCTCTGTTATGGTTTTCAGTTAAAGTTAACTGATTTTTTACTATATCGTGCACATTTTTATTTTTCTTTAAAAGTAACTTGCAAGGTCATTTATGAAATTTATTGCAACTTACTTTAATTTATTTCATGCAGCTATCTTGATTTCACATAGTTCAAGATATGTACTTGTGCAAAAATTGTCTTACTCAATTGATAGGTAATTTTCAGCCTAATTAACATTTTAAATTATTTAAAATTCCTAGAAGTGGTTATGTGCTTGTCCTAGTTCATGGCCATGGTGAGTAAAGATACCATCAATCCCACCTCCAATAGCATGCCAATTGAAGCCATATCAACAGGTTTGAGGTTTTTTTTTTTTAGTTTTGTAAGATGCTTGCAAGTACTTGCAGCTACTTGCCCTGCTTGATGTTTTTCTTTTGGAAGTAGGTTGACAATGAAAAATTCAGTCACATGTTCTTTTTCTTCACCCCAACACTTGCTCTTGAAAGGCCATTCAAATCAAGAGGTCATATTTGTTGCAGGACTTTCCATGCATGTTCAATCAAGTACCATAGATTTGAGCATATCTATAAAATGAACCTATTAGCATTGATCACCATGCCTTTGGTAGGTCAATAGGACCCTAAGTATTGTTCAATGACTTGCAATCCATATGGGGATTGGTAACCCGTTCGTATAACATTATCATTGAATTTGGCTATGGAGAACAAGATTTGACATTCAAAAGCAGGATAATAGCGGGATTTTGTACATTTTATTCTTAGTATGGGTGAAATTTTAGGATGACCTTGATGACTCAATTGTTAGGATATTTAGACACTTAGGAGTTAGTTAATATTATCTTGTGTAATATATCTGTTAGGTAAAAGTGTGTTTCTTTAGTATGCATTAGTATGCATTTGTAAATATTCTAATCCGATGATCACAATATGTTCTAGACATAGAGTGATTCGACAGTTCAACTTCTCTTAGATCATAACTACCATTGATCCATGGCTTAACACTCGATTGGTCTATGATCTCTATTTAAAGAGCATAGAGGGTCCTTGTCTAGTTGATCGATTATGAGAAGCTCATACGTAACTTTCTTTCTTTTGCATAATAAATTGCTCCAAGTAGCTATTTGGCTGGGGTCATGGACTGTTTCCCTCTAGAGGGTTTTAACCACGTGAAAAACATCGGTGTGTTGATCTGTGATATATTTGTGTGAAGCTGTTGCTAAAGGTGTTCGATCTTTTGGGATTACCCTGTGTACCTGAACATGGTATCAGAGCTGAGGTCTCAGGTTCAATTCCCCTGAGTTATGCCTGAGGTGGGGTGTTGGAGTATCGGGTACCTCCACATGGTATAACCGCTGCACCTCTGGGAATATAAAACAAGCGGTTTAGCCACCACTCCTAGTGATAGGGCCTTGTGCTGGGTTTCAAATGTTCACCAATATCTACAAGTTTTGGTGTAACAGCATGAATGGCTCATTGTTTCTAGAGCATCTTATCATATGGCTAAGGATAAAGCAATCTTTTCTACTATGCATGAATGTAACACCAAACAAGTATTTGTTGGTGATGATAGATCTCTAAGTGTTGTAGGATCTGGAACAATTCCAATAGAAAATGGTCATTTCAGTGATGTATTATGTGTTCCAAAAATTTCTTGCAATTTGTTATCAGTCTATCAAATTACTCATTCAGGTGAAGGTAAAACTGCGGCGTTTACACCTCACCAAGTTGTAATCAAGGATTTTAAAAATCCTCAAAATATCCTTGCTACTGGAACTGTTGATGATATTACCAGGTTGTACAAATTTAACAACTTTGGGTCATCACCTTTTCCTTCAGTTTTTGTTGCTCATAGTGATAACTTGAGCAAACTTTGGCATGAGTGATTTGGTCACTTAAATTATCACTCATTGCAACAACTATGTAAAGACAATATGGTGACTGGTCTTCTGCTAGTATCTTGCAAGGATGGTGTTTGTTCTGGTTGTGTACTTGGAAAACATCATCGGGACAGTTTTGACAAACGTGCCTCTTGGCACGCCTTGGTTCCCTTGGAGCTTGTGCATAGTGACTTGTGTGGCCCTCTTCCATCTGCTTCCTTTTCTGGTTTCAAATATTTCTTAACTTTCATTGATGACTACTCCATATGCACTTGGGTTCACTTCCTAAAACTTAAGACCAAAGTATTTAACATGTTCTTGGCTTACAAGGCCCTTGTTGAAAAACAATATGGTCATCAAATTATTAAGTTAAGATCTGACAATGGAGGAGAATATGTTAACAACAAGTTCACTACTTTTTGCACTGAACAAGGAACCCAACAACATCACATTGTTCCATATACACCACAACAAAATGGTGTATCTGAATGGAAGAACCGCACGTTAAAAGAAATGGCTAATTGTATGATCCAATCTAAGGGACTAAGTCTTCAATATTGGGATGAGGCCATAAATTGTGCAAATTACATAGTTAATCGCACACCCACTAAAGTTTTATAGGGTATAACACTGGAAGAAGCATGGAATAAAATTAAACCAGATGTAAGTCACTTTCGTGTGTTTGGTTGTGAAGCATGGGCTCACATTCCGGATGAAAAATGGAAAGCATTGCAGCCTAAAACTGAAAAGTGCATATTTTTTGGATATTCTGAAGATATAAAAGGTTATAGACTTCTTCAACCACATTCTCATGATATAATCATTAGAAGAGATGTTAAATTTGATGAATATCTCTTGGCATACGAGCCTAACTTGGTGTTATAGTGGATTTTACCACACTAGGTGAATCAAACATTGTATGGCCTTCCCCTGTCCCGCTGTAGACTCATTAGCCCCTATGGACTACTTTTTGTCTTTTGATGTGTCCTTGATCATCCCTAGAAACATAAGAAAAGTGATATATGCGACTTTTAACCTAATAACCGCGTACATACGCGGATCTGACCCCTATAGTCGCGTACATCGGGATGTGTGCATAATCCAAATCCTTTTGGAGTTTTTCTTGACATGGATCCAACTCATATGACTCCTGGCCTTCCATATGCCTTGAGATCGCATGGATTCGACCTTTCATTATCCCTTTGAAAAGCTATATAAGGAACCCCTTGGTACATTGAAAGCATAAGAGAGAATTGAGAGCAACGAAACTATAGTCCATTGTTGCCAGAATTTATGCTTGAGTCTGCACCCCTTTGTCCCTGGAGCACTTTTGCCTTTTGCGTTCTTTCCAAGCTTGCCTTTTGCTAGTGAGCTTGCTATTTGAGTGATGGAGGATTGAGGTGGTGGAGGCCCAAGTGGGGGATTCAGTTTCTCCAGTTCGCAGACGTGTCGTTAGAGGTTGTCACTTGTAATCTCTGATTTATATTTATAGAAATATCTTTTCGTGTCCAGTAATGTGTATTTGAATGAATATTGTATCCATTGGAATATGTCAAATGCTTTTACATTATTGATTATATATGCTAGAATAGATCTAACACCATGATATATAGTATTCTTGTATTGTTTACTTGTTGTTGAGAAAGTAATACATAAATTCAAGCTGAAGTTGGAAAGCTCAATGGGGATCTACTTCAACCGTCCAGAATAAGGTACGAGGTCTGATCCTTTAGTGTTAGACATTTTATTTCTATTGCATATTGGGAAAGATTGATTTATGGAGTCTAGCTGTCTGTTGTGGTACCCCAATCCATAGGAATTTATCTCCGTAACAGAATTGGCGACTCCGCTGGGGATGTTCCTTGTTTTTATTTGGGGTTTGCGGGCACAATGGGCTTGATATTATTGACTTGCTCTTGGTTTCTCCTTGCTTCTATGTTGCATGTTATATTATGATTGTCCATTGACACTCCCCTTTATTGGTTTGTCCTTGGCCTACTTTTTACCACTGCCTTCTCTGTATACGCGGTTTTTTGGCCAAAATCCGCATACATACGCGGATTTTTGGCCAATAGTCTCATACATACGCAGCTGTTCTTTATATAGTCGCGTACATCCTCCCTTTTGGTGAGTCTGATGTTGTGGGAAGTTGCTGGGTGGGTTGTGAGTGTGGTTGGGTCTTCCTTGGGTCTGATGTTGTCTGTTGGATGCTTCTTTTGTGACCAAAGACCGCTCTTTCATTGATGTTTCTTTGAAAGTAGTTTTAGTCATTTATCCTTTTTGTTTTGCCATTAGTGCATTACTCTTTTTTTGTCTTGGTGTCTTGCTGCGCTTGTATTTTATACTTGCTGCAGAGACTGAGAGTTTTAGATGACTTTTATTGCATTTTTCATTCTTTTATATTGAAAAATACAAAGTAGTTGCACTCTTAGTTGCATCTTAGATATGGATTTGAGGAGGTACTTGCATTGGATTGCTTGGATGAGAGTTTTTTTTAGGCTTTCATATAGGAAGGATTGCATTGGCATTCAGAAAGGAATATATATTTATGCATCTCATGTAGTGGCATACCCTATTTTTCATTTGACAAAGATTGCACTTAGCATTGTTTGTTATGGTGTGTATATTTATTTCACTGCTGAGTCATAATGTCATTAGTTGCACGACCATTTCCCTTTGAGTAATTACAGCCAACTAAAATCAACGCTAATTAAAATGAATTACACTCTTCTCTTTTATAGGGTGCACCAACAAGCTTAGGTTTTAGGATCTTGGAATAGTTCATTGTAAGTTAATTCTCCAAGATCACTAAATGACAACAACTAGGTGTCTGTCCAGGGAGTGTGTGAAATCCTTGGTATAACCATCGTTCTAAGGATCCTCCTCTCAAAAGGGAGTTAAGCACGAGGTAGTGTGAGTGGTTGTTGATTGGGATGACCCCTAGTCGATAACTGAGTAGCACCGACGATATTGCCAGGATTGTATTCATATATGGGGGCTCTTTCAAGAGTTTCGGGCTTTGCTACCCTACCCATACGGTAAATCTCTCCTGCGACTGTCTGCCTGAGCTTTGATTATATTGAGGTGACCTTAGTGACCTTAACTAGGATATCAAGGGGGTACTTGTAGAGTTTATTCTGCAGGTGTCCCGACCAGGTAGAGGTCGGACAGCACAGTCGCTTTATGCACTGAAGCTGAGGGCCACTATAATTGGTTATGTACCTCTGCTTGTAGTGTATGGGAGTTTTGGGCCTCTCCTAGGTGAGACATACCTGCTGCATTCGGGAGCTCACATATCCTCCCCTTGGTTTGCTTGTATTTTGGCTGTAGATTTTCTTAGGAGTGTGCTCTTTGTGTGCTAGTTTTCCCTTTGGATCGTGGTTACTTGAGTATACCTATGCTCTTTTGACTTCAGGTGTCATACTTGGGGGCATTATAGCCCCTTATCATGCTCATAGATTTGGGAGTGGTCACATTCCCCCCTCTACTCCATTTGTGGAGGATTTTTATTCCTTTTGCTCGGTCTTTACACCAGTGGTCACCCTCACGGGGATGGTAGTGGATGCGTGAATCTTGGGTCTACACCTTACTTTCCTTTTTATGTCCCATTGTTCACTACATTGTTTCCTTTTGGTGTTGTTTTCATGATCATTCCTTCCTATTCCCTATAGTTTGGATTCTTTATTGACTATTTCAAGTTGTTTTGGACTAATATGGTTGTCATGTAGGGTTCAGTTTTTGTACACTCTCTCTGAGGTTTCAACCCGTTTGTTCCTATCACATGTATTATGTCTGAACTGGCATATAGGTTAGGATTTCACATCTGCTTGCACTTATGCATTGCCTTATGACCGTTCCATCTTAACCTTAGGTACGAACCCATTCCATGGTATCACGGAACCTTCATGCTGCTGTTAGAAGTGGTACTATGTGAATGGTAGAGCTTTCCTTTACATGGGTACCCTAGTTAGCTCCTCTTTGCATTTTGTACCCATGTTGTGAGTCTTCTCTTAGGTCCGAGAGTCCGTTGTATAGTACTGCCATGACATTTCGCAAGAGCCTCATACTCCTCTTGATCTTATGTTGGCCTGTTCCCCTTCGGACTCCCCCTATGTCAAGTTGTGAATGCATTATCATGATTTTTTCCTACCTTATTGAGCTTTATGCCAGCTCCCCTGACATTGCGTTTCAGCCATATAGCCCGATCTTGTCTTATGTCTAGCCATGCAGAGCCATTTTTTATATCCTTCGCAGCTTGATTCCCTTTTTTACCGGGAGGGGATTTTCCCCCGAGTGTCGATATCCTACACATGTATCCTTGCATTGAGAATAGGTATGTTCCACTGCTTGGAACTAGTTTGTTTTCCCTTGTGACACATGTCTCCTCCTAGTTTGTAACTATAAAGCTAGTTTTTTCTTTTTTCATGATTTTCAAATAACTGAAAAAGTCCAAAAAAAAAATCAAAAAACCAAAAATCCGGACAAGGAAAGATGTTATCTTTGGCAGCTGTTGAGTCGTGTCACCTTCAAACAGAGCACTGTATATCACATCTGTTGGTTGGGTTATAGTTTGACTTTAGGAGTTGTACTCGTTTATCTGAGTTTATCTCCACCGACTGGTTATGCTTCCAGTCCCTATGGAGCATCTGTTGATGCCTCCTGTCTCACAGAGATGTCCCAGTTTGTATATCGAGACTATGCTACCTTCATTCAGTCACCATACGCTGTCATGCTCTTGTTCGAAGGAAGTTGAAACCTGAGTCGGCCATTCCTCAGTTATCTTGACTTTGCATGTCGGCCATTCCCGGTACAGTTACTGGTTCATGCACCTTATGATCGAGTCCTTCCACATTATACAGATTTGCTGAGTACCTTGTGTTGGATGAAGGGGGATGCCTTAATGCCCTCCTTCCAGCGGATTTCATCCCATCGACTTCAGATCATTTATTCTGGGATTGAAGTCTAGAGTTATTTTGAGTGCCTTGAGACTTGCAGTCATCAGTGGCAGGTTCTCTCACCATTGACAGTTTCTTAGGAATACATCAATGTCCCCTGATCAATGGATTCTCTCAAGTGTTCGACCTCAACACATTTATTCACACTTGTTAGTTTTCACTCTAGTACCTTGATTCCCATTTTCATTATTGGTGGGTGATCTCGTGTCTGTTAACAGTATACATCAATGACCGGTAATCAGATGATGGACTACTATGTTCGACCTCAACACCTCTATTTTCATAGTAGGACATGTACTCATAGCGGTTTGTGTAGAAGACCTTCCATATTGGTGGCATCTCTTATATGCTACCTCCTTGATCGTGCCAGTGTTCATGAGATTTCAGCTCTCGTGACTTGTTCCAGTATATGTCAGACATTTCCAGCTACTATGGAGATCTTGATCTATTGTATATCTTCAGCCTTTGTTGAGATCATGGTCCTTTGTATATATTCATCATGGAGATTCTGATCTATGTATATTGTACGTGGAGATGACCACATATGTGATATCATGTTTCATGCCTATTCATGGCCATTGTACTCTTATATATCCGGGACTGCTATATGTATTTGCAGTTGTATGCAGAGTTGTATTATTGTACTATGTTGATTGGGTGGCTGGTCTTCCATTTGGGTAACTTCATCACTCCACTTCTGGGATGGACTTATAATGTATTTCGGCCAACGTATAACCCCTCTGATCTCATACATTAGGGGGCATCTTTTATAGCGTATTTTACCACACTAGGTGAATCACACATTGTATGGCCTTCCCCTGTCCCGCTGCAGACTCATTAGCCCCTATGGAATACTTTTTGTATTTTGATGTGTCATTGATCATCCCTAAAAACATAATAAAAGTGATATACGCGGATTTTAACCCGATAACTGTGTACATGCGTGGATCTGACCCCTATAGTCATGTACATCGGGATGTGTGCATAATCCAAATCCTTTTGGAGTTTTCCTTGACATGGATTCGACTCATATGGCTCCTGGCCTTCCATATGCCTTGCAATCGCACGGATTCAACCTTTCATTATCCCTTTGAAAAGCTATATAAGGAACGCCTTGGTACATTGAAATCATAAGAGAGAATTGAGAGCAACGAAACTATAGTCCATTGTTGCCAAAACTTATGCTTGAGTCTGCATCCCTTTGTCCCTTGGAGCACTTTTGTGTTCTTCCCAAGCTTGCCTTTTGCTAGTGATCTTGCTATCTGAGTGATGGAGGATTGAGGTGGTGGAGGCCCAAGTGGGGGATTTAGTTTCTCCGGTTCGCAGATGTGCTGTCAGAGGTTGTCACTTGTAATCTATGATTTATATTAATAGAAATATATTTTCTTGTCCAGTAATGTGTATTTGAATGAATATTGTATCCATTGGAATATGTCAAATGCTTTTACATTATTGATTATATATGCTAGAATAGATCTAACACCATGATATATAGTATTCTTGTATTGTTTACTTGTTGTTGAGAAAGTAATACATCAATTCAAGCTGAAGTTGGAAAGATCAACGGGGATCTAATTCAACCGTCCGGAATAAGGTACGAGGTCTGATCCTTTAGTGTTAGACATTTTATTTCTATTGCATATTGGGAAAGACTGATTTATGGAGTCTAGTTGTCTGTTGTGGTACCCCAAGCCATAGGAATTTCTCTCTGTAACACTTGGCGAATGTGCCATCTTTGGCCTGTGATCTTGATTCAACGATTGTGCCTTCTCCTTCTTGTTCTTCCAGCTTCCTTGACAGATTTCCAACTCCGGTTTCTAATGATGACAGGGAGGATGAAAATACACATCTGCCTGCTCATGTTCCTCCAATTGCACTAGCACCAATACTTCTTCGATGGGTCTGTTCAACATGTGAAGTAGCTAGTGATCTTGCCGGTGATCCTAGAGATCAACGTCGAACACATTCTCAATTTTAGCGAGCCTTTTCTCTTTTGGCTCAAGATTTCGAGAATTATGATCCATAAAATTTTGTAGAAGCTTTAAGAAATCCATATTGGGATGCAGCTATGGATGAAGAATATCATTCCTTAATGGCGAACGACACTTGGGATCTTGTTCCTCTTCCAGAAGGAAGAAAACTTGTCAGATGTAAATGGGTCTACAGAACTAAGTATGCATTAGATGGAAGTGTTGAAAGACTTAAGGCAAGGTTAGTTGCCAAAGTTTTTTCCCAATTTGAAGGGATTGACTACAATGAAACCTTTTCCCCTATAGCAAAAATGAACTCCATCTGCCTTATTCTTTCCCTTACAGCCTTACATAACTGGGAATTCCATCAAATGGATGTCAGGTATCCCTTCTTACATGGTGATTTACATGAGGAAATTTACATGGAACAACCTCCTGGATATGTTCAGAATAACTCTAGCCTTGTTTGTCTCCTTAAGAAATCCTTATATGGCCTTAAGTAAGCTCCTAGAGCTTGGTATGCCAAAATGGATAACTTTCTCTTTAAAACTGGTTTTTCTAGATTCCATCTTAACCCTAATGTCTATTGTCACGTCCCCGTCCCTCAACCGACAAAGAGGACGCGACCAACACATCAAATACAACCGGGCAAACAGCCCATGAACATAATCAAATGAAATCAATGCTGAAATCAAGCATACACAGATGCATTTATCTTCAATCATACAGCGGAAGCAACACAAACACATTCCAGCATTCGAACATCAATATAAATTACGTAGATGTAGTGAACAGCAACACTTATCTTTTGATGATGAATTCATCCGCAACCAGCTACGTCGCTGCAACGTTCCACCCAACCATAGGCCAGCTTGCTCATCAATCTCTCAGCAACGCTGCCACCCCCGAGATGGGCATGATTCCTTCTGGATAAGGGTCAATTGTAGGCTTATACATAGCCAAGGGGACACATAACAGCCAAACCAACACTGCTGGGTTTCACAGGCTTTCCACAGACAAGCCAAGCCAGCACAGTCCAAGGTTCAACCACTGCATACCAGCAGCCATACAATCCCTTCACAGCTCTGTGAAGCAGTCATAAACAACAGGGGACAACCCCAAACAATGGAGGAGCACAGCTCAAGTCCAAGGGACAACCCAGAGTTGGTTTTGGCCCTAACGTGGCCAAAACAACTCAACCACAACATCTCAGACCAGGGAAACAACAGCTACAATAGCCCAATTTCAAAGTAAAAACAATGGCAACTACGCACAATCCCGAAACACAGGAACTCAGCCCACGAATTGGAAATCAACGGTGACCCAAAACGAATTTGAGCACCCCAACCCACAAAACGTGGGTGAAATCAACAGCAACCCAATACGTGGGTTAAAAACATGGTCAGCAAAACGTGGGGAAACAATAGCCCCAACAAAACAGTCAGCATGGCTCACGGCATGGGAAAAATGACCCAAACAACCTGTGCGTGAGGAAAACTTGCACCCAACAGCAAAATGCATGGGAAAGACATACCCGATTTCTGCGTGCAAATACCAGCCTGCGCGTGAGGGGAAAACGGCCTCCTCTATGCACGCGAATCCACAAGCCATCGGGAGGATGAACAGACCATTGACCTCTGCGCGAGGATGAACAGACCAGCCATGGGAGAGACCTGTGCGTGAGGAACCAACAGACCCCAAAATCGTGGTGAATGAGTGAACCCTCGGCTATGGAAGAGTGCGTGAGGGTGAAGAATGGAAAACGTGGGTGGAGTGGGCAAGTGGGTAAGGCTGACAGCCTGCCACAACCACCACCACTTCAGCAATAACTCCCCCAACTACTAGAAGAAGCATTAAAGAGGTTGACAAGGGAAGATGGAAAACCAACAAGGTGACAAAACATGGGTTTTTCCCCCATAACCAAGGTTTGACATCCCCCACCCCTTATCCTTTGGAACCATGCCCTTTTCATTCAACGTTGCACTGCCGTAGCTAGTTGTGGTTTTAGTTTTATTTGATGTGCGTGTTTACATGATGCCATATTAAAATGTGCCGGATAGCATGACATACCACCAGCAATTATCTCCCATTGCCGGAACATACACAACAAAATCGATGGTGGGGCTTTTGCCTTGAGCTCCTCACCATGATTAATTACATTATATACATCATGCAAACGGGGTCGAAACCGGGGACATGACATCTATACCAAGAAAGTAGGAAACCATCTCATCATACTTGTTCTTTATGTTGATGATATTATCCTTACTGGTAGTGACCCTAAACTTATAACCCATGTGAAATCCAGTCTTAAGCAAAATTTTGAAATGTTAGACTTAGGACATTTGCATTATTTTCTTCGTCTCCAAGTCTTGCAAACCAAAGAAGGAATATTTCTTTCCTAGTCTAAGTATGCCTGTGACCTTCTTCATCACTTCCACATGGAAGATTGTAAACCAGCCCCTTCTCCCTTCTAGTCTGGAGTCAAACTTTCTACCACTTGTACTTCCCCTAAAGTAAATGCCACCTTGTATCGTCAACTTGTTGGTAGTCTTTTATACTTAACTCATTCCCGTCCTGACCTTTCCTTTTCCATTAGTCATGTTGCCCATTATATGCAAACTCCCCATGAAATTCACTGGAAAGTAGCAAAAAGAATACTTCAATATATTCAAGGTACAATTTAGTTTGGGATTCATTATAGTACAGGGGGGGGAACCTTTGTTGGTTGGTTGCACTGATTCAGATTGGGATGGCGATCCTGATGATCGAAAGTCTACTACAAGTTATGTTTTCAGTCTGGGATCTAGACCTGTCACTTGGGCTTGTAAGAAACAACAAGCTCTTCCTCTTTCTTCAGAAGAAGAAGAATATCGAGCCATAGTTAATGCCATTCAGGAATATTTATGGCTTCAATAGATCCTTTCAGAGTTTAGATTCAAACAACAACAGCCTACTCCACTTTGGTGTGACAATCAAAGTGCCATCAATATTACCAAAGATCCAGTTCTACATTAGCACAGCAAACACATTGAGCTAAACATGCACTTCATCAAAAATATTGTTCATCATCATGTTATTGAAGTGCTCTATTTCCCTACAGATAATCAAGTTGCAAACATCTTCACCAAGTCTCTTATAGAAGCGAAGTTTTCTAAACTT
This sequence comes from Pseudotsuga menziesii, assembly GCA_001517045.1. Lineage (NCBI taxonomy): Eukaryota > Viridiplantae > Streptophyta > Pinopsida > Pinales > Pinaceae > Pseudotsuga > Pseudotsuga menziesii. The sequence goes on from LPNX010013565.1 coordinate 237,216, forward strand.
CGGTCTATGTTAGGAGTTCAGGAATGTGTCCTTAAGGGGGGATAGGCTCTAATGCCTCCTTCCTTCTCCTAATAGTGTCACTTTTGTAAATCCTTCAATCCTATCCCAAGTTGTTCTTAAGGGGGGATGTTAGGATATTTAGACACTTAGGAGTTAGTTAAGATCAAGTTGTGTAATATATCCGTTAGGTAAAAGTGTGTTTATTTAGTATTCATTAGTATGCAATTGTAAATATTCTAATTCAATGGTCATGATATGTTCTAGACATAGAGTGATCTGATGGTTGAACTTCTCTTAGATCATACCTACCATTGATCCATGGCTTAACACCCGATTGGTCTATGATGTCTATTTAAATAGCATAGAGGGTCCTTGTCTAGTTGATTTATTATGAGAAGCTCATATGTAACTTTATTTCTTTTGCATAATAAATTGCTCCAAGTAGCTATTTGGCTGGGGCCGTGGAATTTTTCCCTCTCAAGGGTTTTAACCGCGTGACAAACATCGGTGTGTTGATCTGTGATCTATTTGTGTGAAGTGGTTACTAAAGGTGTTCGGTCTTTTGGGAGCACCCTGTGTACCCGAACATCATTTTTTATAATCTCACTCAATTATTTGTGTTTTTTACTTCTTTATGAAAATTATGGTTTATCTCATGTCGTTTCACTATAGAAGATTCAATTCTAACAAGTGTCCATCTAGTGTGGTATTTAAATAGGTTGATTGAATTCCATAGGAATTGATAATTTTATGATGATACAACTCATGGTCTAATCACAAAGACAAAAGATTATGATTTTATGGTCCTTTGACTTTATTTTTTTTTCCTTGAAAAAATATTCACAATTTCATTATGGAAACTAAATATACAATTTGTTGTGACTTTTTTAGTCAATATCAAGAACTCAATTGTGTTGCATGAGCTGTGCCATTTGTTAAGGATTAAGAACACAGTGTTTCATGCACGTTGACATATAGCTGTGCTCAGCCGCACAAGGGTCATCCAGCCATCCAAGTGCCTTCGTTAAGAACCTTGGCCATGCGCCAAGGGACTATCATCCTTGGACAACTATGGAAACATGGTTCTGGAAGTTACCCATTAGATATCTCAGGTGAGACTGAAGCTGCCTTGCAGGTGTTGTTGATAGAGTTACTCTGTTGGGCCGATGTCTTGTGGTCTATTGTTGGTATTGTGGTATTATTGAACTGCAGGTTGAGACAAGAAGGAGAAAGAGGCCAGCAAAAGGTTCCATTGATGGGACCCTTAATTGATTGAGCCGAGGGAAATTTTGTGGAACCCAAAGAAGAAAGAGATATAATATTGGATGGAATCTAAAATGCTAGAATTTATGCAAGATGAGAGCACAGGATCATGATGGAGTGCAGAAAACTGGGTGGATAAGTACATATACTCTGATATCCATGAGATATCCTTTGCATAGTTCCTTGTTATATTGTACGAATCGTTTTATATATTGGTGACTCGACAAATGAAGTTCCTGAGGAGAGAACCCGTCGAATGGAATGATCAGTTGGTCCATGAGATAACCAATGTAAGTAACTCTATCTCTAGAGCTTTTGATTTCTGGGTTGACAGTATCTTGCAAGGATACATCACTGAGTTTTCAGTAGATACTATAACCTCATATAGTGAAGCTAAAAGAATTTTTTTCAAAGGAACATGTAGAATATATTTGTTATCTATTAGTACATGGATTAAAATGCTCATCTATGAGAAGGGTATCTTGCGGTTGAGTAGTTGAGTCACGTGCCCATGAAGGAGGCTATGTTGTAGATGACCTCTTAAGAAAATGGGAGAGGATGAGTTGAAATGTTCCCAGGAAGCACAAAACCTGAATTAGAAGTTGGATTCCTAAGGAGTGGAAGGAGATTCAGATCAGGGAAAAGAAGAAAGATCGAAAGAGGGCGATGGAATCCTAGTCTATTCGAGGAGAGTGAACATGAAAGTTGGTCGCACGAAGATGAAGGGTATTGCGACAAAGAGGAGGACTATAGCCCAATATTAGAAGGAGTAAAGGAATCAGAAGAATCTCCAAAGACACCAAGATCAGGATGAAACTACATCACACCAGGAGTATCACCACCAACAAGATCAATATTCTCATCCCCAGAAAGGACCAACGGTGCTAGTACTACGACTATCAGGAAAGAGGGTTCACCTCCTTTGAATCCTTTTCCAAAGAAACCCAATGCTAACTCAATGTATGGGGAAGACATTCAGTTACCCACATTCAATGGATGGGGAAGACATGCAGAAGATCCAAAGCAACATTGGTTCCTCTATGAAGTTGTTTGTATGGTTCGGTTAGCCCATAATGTAGACATAAAGAAGGCACAAATGATCACAAATCTGAGGGTTCATGTGCTAGATTGGTTTATGAAGTTTTGTGCCACACCAAATAGAACACTACAAAAGACCCTTGACGAGATCAAAGATGCAATGATCTCTGAGTTTAGAAAACCTAAATATGAATCGCAGTGCATTACTGAGATTAAGGAGATAAAGCAAGCACTAGGAGAATCAATATGGGACTTTGACCAATGGTTTAAAAATTTGATGGACAATGTAAGTTTCCAAATGTATGATGTAAAACATAAAGAGTGGTTTATTGCCATGTTATTACCACACATCCAAGGACCATTAATGCAACAGAAGATTGATTCGTACACATAAGCACTAGATTTGGCGATGAATCTAGAAGCCTCTCCCATTGCCGATGATGCCACAGGAATGGTACAGATTCAGTCACAGTTGGCTAATCTAACAATACAGCTATAGGACATTAGGAAGGGAAAGGAAGCACAAGAAGATTTTTGGTGCACGAAGTGCAGAACAGATGGGAACACTAAGGATAACTATCCAGCCTTCATGAACTATATTGCGTCAGGTGCACCAAACTCATTAAATGGCCAAGGACTACCATGGTGTCGAATATGCTAGTCTAGAGGGCATAGTGACAATGAGTGCCTATACCTAAAGAATATTGTGAGTACCCCAACAAATATTTTTTGTAAGTTTTGTAAGTCAATAGGACATGAAGAAAAATATTGTAGAGCACACAAGCTCTTGAAAGAAAATACATTCGACACCTACTTAATGAAAAATGAGGGGATGGCTCAGGCTGAACTGGTGCAAGCATCGTATCAGTGTGTGTAGTTCCCACTCAATCAATACCAAAATCAATAGCAACCTCGGTACATGCCTCAGTAGTCATACGCACAAAAAAATCACTACCAACCACACTACCAGCAGAACTAGTACCCATCGCAACAACCACACCCGCAGGGAAGGGGTGGTGGAAACTTCAAAGGAAGAGGTGGGGGAGGAGGATTTGGTAGAGGAATAGGCCAAGTTATGTGCTATAACTATGGAAAAATGGGTCACTACACCAGAGATTACTTAGAACTTGTGAAGACATTTTCATATTGTAAGGGATAGGACCATAATGCAGAGCAATTTCCTCAGTTGATCGCAAAATGGCAAGCAAGGACCATCGTAGGACCTAACCCTACATAGAATGAAAACCCAAATCCTAATATGAATGTTTAGATGATTGCATTTGAACCACATGATCCGAATGTTTTTTTCGTAACACGAGGAGAAGCTACAACAGGAGCTGATCAGGATAAAGCACAATAACAATTGTAACCGCAGGTACGACCTGTGACACAGAAGAAGGCATCGTTCGATGCCCATAAACAAAATGAAATGTTCTTAGACGTTTGACCGATTTTGTGGATTCAGTAGAACCATCAATGTAAGAAGGAGTCAAGGAAATGCCTTAACGATTTCAGTGCATATTTCAGAAAAATGCTCCACAAAAGTTTAGTAAGCTCAGATCCTTTCTGTTAAGTTGCTTAATGCTAATATAATATAAAGATGTTATTATATAACTACAGGAAATGATACAAGATATTCCCATAGATCTGCGGCCTGAAAAGAAGTTTAATCAAGTGGGAAAGAAGTTCAAAACTGGTAGTGAGTTAAGAATGAACGCGCAGATGGGTGACTAGGAGATGTATTACATTAGTGTAGACTTGGGTTCTGATGTCAATATCTTAACAAGACAAACCTAGGAAAGTATGGGCAAGCCATACCTAGACTGGTATCCTATCTAGCTGTGACTTGCAAATCAGATGAAGGTCCTACCCACCGGACGCTTGAGTTGGGTCCCCCTCAACGTTGAAGGGATGCACACATTTGTGGACTTTGAGGTCATCAATATTATTGATGACACAAACCCATATGCTGCATTGTTGGGGATAGATTGGGATATTGACAACCAAACCATTACAAACTTCAAGAAACACATCCTCTCATTTGAGGATAATGAGATGAAATTGGTGTCACCCATTGACCCGTTAGAAGGACAGAGATACGTTGAGCCCATATATAATGATGGCAAGACTGACTATCTCGACCAAACCTATAATGTTACTACACTACAAGAGGACTACATCAATCCTACAGTAGATGGGAACCTAATCTGTAAGAGTGCTAGTTCTTGCACATCCGACTCAGGGGAAGCTTTGGACAATTAACAGAACATACTACATGAATTATCTATGAGGATATGCATGAGAGTTACTAGGTATGTGCGATGGGTGGAGAATGAGCTACCCACCTATGATGGGTTGCATAACCTTGCAACCTTCTTAAATGAGTTTGAAGGACTTGTAATGGAATTGCAGCACTTGTCTGCGCTGGATCATGCCTTAAAACCTATGCCCGCTATATGGTGGGGTGCACATAAGAAGTCTATAACAAACTGGCCATAGTGTAGAAGATTGATGGAAGTCAGATTCAAAGAAGAGGTCACCCTGGTAAACCATAAGTATTCCAGGTTAGCAAACCCTTTGGAACATTTTAATCATTGTCGCATCGCATTTGTAGAATACTAGAGGTAGGAGTAGGTACATCATTTCATACATACATTGGAAATGACACCTAGAGCCTAGTATACATCTATGGAATTGCAACAAGAAACCCAAGACTAGGAAGGGATTGCTAAGCAATTTGCACGTACATTTGAATTTGCTGATGAGCACCATACAGTTGATGCTACGCACTTATATCTGATCATGTGGGAAAAAATACCGCAATCACATCAGAATGGATTTGCACTGATCATATGGAAACACATCCCAGAATCACATCAAAATGTCTCTACACTGACCATGTGGGAACACATCCCACAATCACATCACAATGTCTCTGCACTGATCATGTGGGAACACATCCCACAATCACATCAGAATGTATCTGCACTTACATCTGACCATGGAAGGAACCAATCCCCTCACCGTGTCAGAATGGCACAACACTTATATCTGACCATGGGAGGCCCCACCTACCACCATGTCAGAAAGGATCAAGGACTCATCACTTCCTCTTGGAAGGAACCTCAATCTGGTGAACACCAAGCTTATCCCTGAAGTCCTCAAACTTCACTTTGGCCATTTATAGCATAGAATCATATAAGGGATGCTTACGTCCAAGGATAACTTGTGAGCTTCACCAAGACCGATTACATCTGAGGACAACTTACAGGACCGTTTACATCTAAGTCACCTACGAGATTCGCCAAGATTTTATGCTTAGACAACCTATCTCACTGGCTATGCTAGAACTCACTCTTTCGAGAGATCTTGATTTGGATCACATACTGGAGCTTCACCAGTCCTCTTTGCATCATACACAAATTCAAGTTAGATCGATCAAATCAAATAGTAGTTTTTCAAAAGAAACATACTACCTCCCAAATATCCAAGCAAGTGGCAACATATTTTCCCCTCAGTGCCACAGGGGACTGCTTCTTGCTACACCAAGAAATCACACTTGATCTCATATAGAAGTAGCACCCAAAAGTCCTTTTTCTGTCAATGGAATTTCCTTCCCAATCCGAATCCTCATAACCTTCTAGGTTAATGTTTTGATTCTCCTCATACTTGAGCCCATAATAAACTATACTATTCACGTACCTCAATGCATGCTTTGGAACAATCAGGTGAACATGTCTCAATGTGTTCACAACAAAGCAAATATTTGGTCTCGTATTCATTAGGTATATTAAGGAACAAATTATCTAACGATACATCATGGCATCAATCATATTTGATGAAGCATCACGCAATAGCTTCAGGTTTGATGCCATAGGTGTGGTCATGGCCTTATATTCCATCATCCTTAACCTCTTCAGGATATCTATTGCATACATCCCTTGTCCCAGGGAGATTCCATCTACATTCTTCCACACCTCCATGCCTAGAAATTAGTGCATCATATCCAAGTCCTTCATCTCAAACGCGGTAGCAAGTCTCCTTCTTGCAACTTTAACGAGTTCCTCTTTTCTGTCAGGAACAAGTCATCGAAATTTAACAGGAGCATCACTGGTCTTCCACCTTCAACCTTGAAGTAAAGGTTGGAATCCACTTTACTCTCAATAAATCCTAGAGTCATCAGTAATATGTCCATCTGTTGTACCATGTCGAACCTCAAGATCTTCTGCAATCACTCCCTCTGAAGTGAAGCATCATTCTCCCTCTGTCTTTTGTACTCTATGCACTGAAACATTCTTTACTAGAGTTACAAGTAGTTTCCTCTGCTACTAATATTCTATGTATCCATCTAGGGTCACTAGATACCAATATCCTCTATATTAAACCTTTTCAAAAGTTCTTCCTGCACCCATCTGTGAGCTTGTCATCCTCTATAGGATTTCATCTTCAACATTGTAGCAAAGGTTAAGATCATCATCACTCTAAGTGATCTTAAAGATCCTCATGTGTGTGTTATCAAATGGGTTCCTTCAAAGCTCGTACAAGGTCTTCTCTCATTTACACACATGAATCTGACCATGATTTGTCTTATCTTCCAGTGGCTGCACATTTCTCTTCGTAGTCTATTCCCTCTTTCTATTAGAAGCCTCATGCTATGAATCTTTCCTTGTATCCCATGATGTTTCCATATACTACATGTTGGATTGTGTAGATCCATATGGAATACATTACAAACTTCCCTTCATGTCTTGATACTGCATCCTAGACATCATTCTTCTTGAACTGGTACTCTCCCTCCCTTTCTTCTTGGCTACTTCTTCATAGTTGGAAGGTTCTGTATCAATGATGTTGCTCAATAGTGTCGCATAACTACAATGTGTCTGATATTTCTTCTTTCTTTGAAAGTATCATCATATTATTCTTCATCTTGGATTCTTTCTTGAACTATCATCACTTGTTCTTCGCAACAAGTCTCATCCTTCTTTTCTTGTAGGAGATTGTACACAATCTTTTCTACAAGTCAAATGCACTAGTTGTATGATTAGAAAAATTTCATAATGCATATTCATAATGGTAAATTCTTATGCATAAAGATATAATCATACAACTATTTTAGCCAGTACAACATTCATCCATATCTCACGAAATTTTTTTAGATGCCTTCCATCTCTACCAAGACATCATTGATATTGTGCACTAATCCAATATGTCAGCAAAGAGGTTTCATTCTAGATAAGTAGCAATGGAGAGTTGTATAGAACCATGAGCTACATACCCATGACATGCATATTAGTAGTATATTGTCATTAATGCAAACATTCTATCATGCATAACACATCAACTGAATATAAACAAATGCATAACAAAACAATATCATGAAATGACAATTGAATACTTATCTTTATTTGTTTTGTGGGTAGACTCCTTATTTATTCTTCACCATCTTCTTCTTCATAACAACATCATTCCTTATCCAAATGCTTAAGATGGATAAGAGTTTCTTTAAGAATTGATTTCTTCATATTGCTCATCTCTTGATGCATCCTCTTTGAATCGTGAAATATTGATCTTCAATTGATCCCATCTTCTTTTCTCTTATTATGAGTCGAGCTTCTTCTTGTGTGTGCTCTTCCCAGAATCTGCTGAAAATAATCACTTCCGTTTGGAACACATTCCTTGAATGAATGAATCCCATGATCCTGGGAGGCTATTCAAAGTGGTTCTCACAACATCTTCATTCTCTAGTTCTTCATCCATTGCTTCAATTTGTTATTTGATTTAAGAGACCCTTGTAAAGTATGAATTTATGGTCTCTGTATTCTGGATCTTCACATTCTTCAACTAGTTTCTTGAAGTGATATTTCGATTTATTTTCTTTCCTTCAAATAGCTTGGTCAAGGAATAAAACATCTATTTCAGTGTCTTTAGGAAAGACACTTGTGGTATAAGGTGATCGTTAATTGAATCATCAATGGTTTTCTTGGATTTGACCAAGTTCTTCTTGTGTAAGGCTTTTAGCCTCATCTCCCTCTGGAACTGGAACCTTTCCACTTATGTAGGTGTCGAATTTCATTTTCTTTAAGAAATAGTGAGATCTAAGACTTCCATGGTTGGAGGTTAACAATTTCACCAAGCTTGTCATCAAGCTAGTGTGATTAGTCATTTTGAAATGAGAACCTCAAATGTAAATAGAAAACGATTAGATCTTACCAATTTGAGGTGTTTGCCCTTGTTCCGGAGCTAGCTGATCTAGGGTTTGTCAGAGAAACCCTAATTTTAAAAACTTGGAATATTTAAGATATGATTGGATATAAAGATATACCTCTTCAAGGCGATCTGTCCAATGTACTCCTTTTCTAAAAATGGTGGAGGGAAGCTCCCGGAACAGGAAGCCCTAGTTTACCAATTTCTTCTGCATAAATGCCTGATACTATTTCTGTAGTATCTATGAAAGTAATGCTCCTTTATGTCTAAAATTTTGTATTGTGGTAACCTCATTTGGAGTCCTTCAAACACCACATGGTTTACTAGAATTGGTGTCACCAATTGGGACTTATGAGAGTTCTCCCAAGGTGACTTATTTCAGGACTGTTCATCATAGCGAACTTGTACTGACTGTCATGTGTCCTTGTTTCATCATTAGGCTCTAAAACGTTTACCACAGAAATTAAAGTCCATGTCCTATCTGTAACATCTTGATAAATTTAATTTTCATATTTGTAGCCCGTGATATAGCAATTCTACCTAGCTGTCGTATTTAGGGATGAATCCTGGAAGAGGCTAGAACCATGATTTGGAGGAAACATATCTCCCAGAATATAGCGAATATGAGGCTGAAATATTTACAAAGGGTACATCAGGATTTTATCTTCATCCTGTGAAAATTTCCTCCCCTAAGACTTCTTCTATCCTGCGATATAGAGAATGTACCAAAACTACCCGTTTTAGTATTTTAAGGTTTTTTAGGCTCGGAGTCAAACTAGGGTTTGACTTTCCTGGAGTTTTACACAACCAAAAATATCGACCTTGGTCTCTAAAATTTGATTTTTATGAGGATTCAAATCCTATTCCAGGCTCACTCAAAAATTCCTCTTCTATAAAAAGCCCTAATTTCCCATAGCAAAAACTAAAAATGCCCAGAATCAAATTTTGCTTCGACAGAAAGATGTGCCCTTCAATGGAGAGTTAGCCTAGCCTCCTTTTACTGATGGATTATGGTGAGAGACCCAACAAGTAATAATCCCTAGCTTCCATAGATGCATAGTTTCTTCTTCTCAGGTTAGCTCTGATACCATGTTATATTTTTATCATTTAAGCAATAATCACAAGAGACAAGAGACACAAAGAAGTCTCCTCAGGGAAACCATAACGGATAAAACCTCGCAACTTCCTAAGAGATAGAATGAGAACCAATGGCAGTAGTAAAACCCAAATACAACAAAGATGATCTCTAAGAGTTGTTCTCTCTCTCTCTCTCACTTGAGAGAGATTTTCCTCTCTCACTCATGCACCCCAGTTGAGTGAGTGTGTGTCATGTAGAAATGAGGAGAGCCTCACTTGTATTTATATTCTTTTGTTCACTTTATTTCCACTCCAACATGTCATCCTCACTTAACAATTACTTACCCGAGCGAACTTCTCTAGGAGAGTCTAATAACCCTAGTTCCCCACAACTGTGGGGACTTTACCCTCTGATAAACAATGAGGGTTAACTTTAACTCAATTGTGGGGACTATTTGCCTAACTCACAACGGAGGTTTAACCTCAATGAATTTACATGACTTGTTAACATTATTGAATCTCCCGATAGGAAAATCGGGGTATGACATGACTCAATTACATTATAGATACTTCCCTATATAAACATCGGGGCACAATACATAATAGATACAAGTGAATACATTCTGAAGTTACAAATACATCAACATTCAATTGTACACTCTCCCTCGGGAATTGATGAGCTCCAGATCTCCATCTCCCTCTTATCCTATATTTTTGTATGAACAATTAACTTTGTTTAAATTAAAAGCATTAAAGGAAGGGAGACCTTATGAATTGGCATCCTATGCCCAATTTTTGGAGACGTTTATGGAAAGTAGCTTCACTGAGCAGAACCTGCTATGGGAACTTTATTTACATAAAATGGCTTTCCCTATGCACCTTCATTCAAACCCTTTTGGTTACTTAGGATATATCTAGCTGAGGGATTTTTCTTCTTTTGTCAGCAATCATGTGTAGTGCGATAGTTCCTTCCAGACAATTTCCCTGAATGAGGCTAACTCTAATTTTTTGTTTTAGAGTGAACCTCAATCTCCTCGCCTTGTTTTTACTCTTTAGGAACATAGGCTTAAATCTTACATCAAGACTCAATATCTGGTTGAACTTCAATAACAAGTCATCTCCACTTGTGTTGACTAGATTTCTAGACATCAACATTTGGCTTTGGAAGGCAGTAAGCATAGATTGAAAGATTCTCCTTCATCATTGAAGAAAAGTGACCCTGATTGATTTAAAATATTTAAATAGGCTCTCCCTAGGTTCGAGGGATATGTTGAATGTATGAAAAAGTGTGGGGTTAACTGGTTTTGACTTAAATTCTTGTTGTTTCGTTGGCTTCATAGGAGGATACCATGTGAGTTCCTTAACAACAATACCATGAGATAGGTGTATGTTTCTTGATCAACAACCTATATAGAAATATGCTTTATCCAACCATGGTCGAACATGAATTAAGGGATAGCCACCCAAGTTTAATTTTTTGTGTAAAACCATAAAGCCCATCAGGTATTCCCATTAATCCACTAAAATGAAAACATCTTCTATAACACCTGCTGGTCTTACGAGAGATTGATCAACAAAATGTAAAACAATAGTATTTTTTCTAATATCAATGAGGCCCAGGCTCTCCATTGTGTGTTTAGTCATGATATTAATGGCTGATCCTAAATATATGAGCGTGTTGGAGAGAGAAATTCCATTAATTTGTACCTTCACAATGTGACTTCCAGATTCAGAATACTTAGCAGCAAGGGTGTTCCTCATCACCAATTCTACCAAGTATCCTATCATGCAGACTGTTGGGGGATCCTTCCTCTTTCATCCTAGTTTCTTCAAACATAGCTCTCTAACAGATTTGGAATAAATGGGAATGTCTCTAATAGCTTGGATTAGTGTAATATTCACACTGACATTTAAAAATTCTCCTAGGAGATGAAATTCAGACTACGGCATTAGTTTGTCAACAATTAAGCATTGAAGGTATGATGGAGTTCATTTTTTCTCTATTTCTTGTGGTTTCCTGGGTGGGATGGGTGGGTTATTATCTCCATATTGAAAATGAGATCGCTGGTGCTTCTTCATACCGAATTGGTGAGGTATCTAGTGTCTCTTCATTTTCTTCCTTTGTAATTCAGGGAGAGGTAGTTTTACTGATATTTATTTCAGAGCGTAATTGGATGTCATGGAATTCTACTATATAAATGGAATAGTATGGACAATTAGATAAATCAGAAGCCATTACAGGTTGTCTAGCTATATTATTAGGGCAAGGAGTGGTTTGTGCAGGAAGGAGTGGTGTAGGAGTTGGATTGTTCAATGGTAGTGTTAAATCAGGTTGTGGAGGAGGTTGCATTAATGGTTGTACCGGTGCAAATTGGAATTGGTGGTTTTACATTTGAGGAAGTTGTTATTGGAATTGTTGTTGATTCCAAAATCCTATATTTATCCAGTTTAGTTGCTAGGGTTTTCTGTGAGTATGGAGGTTCCCACATTTGTTGTGGCATAGGTGGATGCCAAGGTTGGGAAGTTTTTGGGACTTGTGGACCTTGTGAGACTTGTGGTTGGTGTATTTAAGCATTATTCCAATAAGGATTAAATTATTGCATATTATCTAGAATTGTACCTCAAGGTCGAGGTCGCCATGGGCGCTTTTGAGAAATAAAGCGAACAAGTTTTGTATCTGTCCCTGCTTCCGCATATATAGCCTTAAGTCCTCGAAGTGAGGGGCATTCTTTTGTAGGATTCTGCTAGTCACATAGAAGGAATATTTCCACTTTCTCTAATGTACAACCCTTGAGAGGGTTCCTTTTTCTTCATATAGGGAAAAATGGATAAAGCTCGATCTTCCTCTTCTTTCCTTTTCTTTTTTTGAAGTGAATCCAGCTTATAAATCAAAGAGCTAAGGATATCATTTTTAAAATCCTCCAGGATATTTCTAACATCCGACCTCGAAACTCCTTCCCTTGAAGTCTCGGTTGTTTTGTTCACTGCATCTCTGATCCCTTTTCCTAACCTAGAGGCATTCCCTGAATATCTTCTGTAAAGGTGACATATTTTTGCATACTAGGGATACATCCCTTGTACCCATTAAATTTAGAAACTCAATTCAATCATCTCTCGTTCCTCATAAGAGTAGAATTTTCAATGTATCATCATTTAATGCATTTTGTCTTGATCTTTGCACTTTGGATTGAAATATCTCCACATAGTACTCTAAGTTTTTGTCCTCTTGCTAGGTCATTTTAAAGATGGATTCCTTCTAATCTTTATCTTTGTAATATTCTTGGTATTTATCCAGGAATACTTTCTTCATCTGGGCCCATATTGTAATGTTATCCCCTCCCAGCCCCATGAACCACCTAAGTGGCTGATTCTTCAAAGTGGATGGAAAAATTTTCATTTTTTGTTGATCTGTAACGTAATCATAACTTATGCGAATGACATCAAATTAAAATAGAAATGTATTTGGGTCATCACTTGACATACCATGAAAAATCAGCAATGTTGAATGTGGAATGTTCTTGACCGGGTTTGTAAGTCTAGTCGCTGAATTTTATGATTGGGAACTATAAGGCATAGGTTCTTCTACTTGATTCCTATCCATTCATCTATCCTCAGTTTTGTATTCTCTATTTGGAATGTGCTCTCCCCTGCCATCCATATTTACCCAAAAGTATTCCAATGTAGCCTATATAGGTGCCAATGGAGATTCGGTAGACTATTGTTCCTCGCTCAACTAGCTATCACCACTTAAATGATTAGGAATCTCTTCTTCCTAAACAAATTGTTGTCCCTGAACAAATTATGTCACTAACAGGTTTTCATCAACATGCATTGTTATAATCGTTCGATCAGTGGGAGTGTTGGAATGCTTCAACCTCCCTTGCTTCAGAATGTTGGTAGAAGGTTTCCTCCTTCGAGTACATACTCCTCTTATTGATATTCCTTCAATTCTTGCATGGTCTGTACCTGGGGGGTATCATATGCATATACAATCCTACATGTACTATCTCTTATTCTACGCATGAATAATTGGCATGATTTAGAATCATAAAGACCCGCGTCAGGAAATATTCCAGTGGAATTCTTTGTTCTTCTTACTCGTCCCTCCTCTGAAATCATGTAAGACTATTTTCAGAAAATATCATACACAACAAAATCGAAGGAAAAATGGATAAATCACACCCACATAATCAAAACAATCAACGGAAATTTCAATGTCCTTGGTAGCTCCCCAACAACGGCGCAAAAATGGTGAGCTTTTTCTTTCACCTTTTAATAAAAATGCAATGGAAAGTTGTACACAAATTGTCAACCCAGGGTTTTAGAGGCTTCAGAGCTACCTAACAATGTTTATCTCAGACACTATAATCTGAATTATTTTTTATACAAAGGAAGTGAAGGAACTTGTAAAACTAGATTTAAAATGAAGCTACGTGGTGAATGGTATTTCTATCAAAAACACTACTACAGGAAAAACATTACAAACACTCCAACTAGAAGCATTGTCTATTGATTACAGCCGATTACCTCACTATGCAACGGAAATAAATTTAGTAACATGATCTAAATTAATCAACTTAGAAATTCTTGTAAGAAACAAATTCAATAAACAAAAAAGCCACAGTAATAGAATCGTAAAGGACTAATTGAGTTTTAGAAGTATGCTTCTATTGCTAACAACAAAATTCCAAGAAATATTTAATGCGACTATTCAACCACAAATTTATTTCCTTTGTCCAAAATTCACCATCCACGTGACCCTCTGCATTCAATAATAATAAAGGCTTTTGTACTACTCGATCGTATCACAATTTAAGCATTCACACCCAACTATGATCGGCATAACAAATTCTAAATGCCAAACAATAAATCAAATATCAGAATGCATGGATGAAGGAAAATACTAACTACAACAAAACTTGTCATAGAAGGGGGCCCTACCTTCTGAGATAGGGGCTGAACAAGCCAATAACTCACACCAAATTGATTAACACATCCCAAATCAAGAAAATAGCAAATTTATATAATAGATTATGATTACAGCAATGTTCAATAAGTCTATGTAAAATCATGGCTAACCCCACTCAGAGAGCATTCCAAGTTTTTATGCATCAACACCCATAAAGAAAATTATGAAGAAGTGTACAGTTATAACCTATTTCCAAATAAGTCTCATTATCTTAATTTTGAAAATATCTCGTGAGCCAATCCTTGGATGGTAGTGTGAGGAGTGGAGGTGGTTCTAAAAATGTATCAGAACAATAAACACTTTTGTTAGATGGACGATCAAACTACAAGTCATTGACTGGTTTCGCAATCCCTAAGCTTGCTAGAGAATCATGGATCCCTCGATCAAACTATACATTTTTATTTTGCTTGCATAATATGTATAAATTTGAGGCTTATCTGCAAGTCTTTTTTTCCTTCCATGATTAATCCATTATGAAACCTGAAATTAGAACAAAGGTGAACCTGAAACACCACTTCTTTAGTAGAAAATTATGAAAACATAACTCTATCCAAATCATCACTAAATTACAAATATCAAGGAAAACATAATCAATCCTTACCAAAGCCAAAAGCTTGCTAAATGTGGTCAAGAGATCTAGTGATGGTATAGGAACAAGTCAAAAAGTTCATAAATCAGGTAGAAATAGGAGAAAAAAAAGAGTCATATACACAACTCTTCAATACATAAGATAGAGAAGATACACAAGCCATAAATGTTTTCCTTGGTGAAACCATAAAGGAGAAAACCCTGCAAACTTCCTCAGAATAGTTATGTCACTAATACAATATCACAATTTGGAAAATCCCAAGAGTAAGAAGTCTTCTGCAACTCTCTCTCTTTCTTCATTTAGCGAACTTGTCCTCTCTCTCCTAATGCATGCATGAGAGTATGTGTGTGTGTGTCAAAATGGAGATGGAACCTTCCTGTTTATATTCTTATGTTGTGTAACTTAACTAACTAGGTCATTCAGGTAACCTCTTTGGGGATGACCTACCTAGGAAGAGTCAATAATACATTTTACTTTATTTATCTTGGGGATTATTGCCCCGACTTACAACGGAGGGTTTAATTGAATCTCCATACACAATAATGACATCTTGAAGGGAGGGAAAACATCTCCGATGGGGTACAATAATATAAAATGATAATATACAATAGAATCTCTTCTAAAGTTACGAATACAATAACAAAATATCAATATGTCCTCATTTATCCTAATGTTCTTCAATGCCAAATGTTCTTCTTTGTTGATATTTCTTTTGGGATACATCTTGTGTCATCTTGTCTCTTTTATCATGAACGCATCCTCCTTTATTTATATCCATTATTCAATCTCAACTTTGGCATCCTTCCACCTCATAACTTCATCCTCCGTTCATAATAATTGCTAGGCCCCGACAATGGAACCATTGTTTGATGGTCATTTCAAGACCGAGGGTTTGGCATAGATGACGAACAAGACCTTACAAGAGTCGACAATTTCAATAGTTTGCAAGCAAAGTAATGTCTCTCTTGAGATGCACACAAGAAATTACACATAATCTTGAAGCAAATATGTGTAGGAAGGAGTGTGTTCTTTCTCACTAACCATATTAAAAAATTATTATCCAACCATTCAACCGAATAATTATTAAGTTAATATGCACCATTGTAACTCTCAGTATCCATTGAGAAATTCATTCATAAGAGCTGCATTAAAATGGATTCAAACAAACAATTTCATTATATTACTGGAAAAATATTGGCTACAAAATGCTTGAATACAAAACTCATCTCAACTATTCAATAATTATGTATACATTATGACATTTAGGAGCATGGAAAATATGTTTTACTACAAAAAACATAACTAAACAATCCAATAGTTCATATACCAAGACAATCAAAACCATCATAATAGACTAGAATGACTTGTTAGAAACTACCAACCTCAAACCTTTACACAATAGTCCTTATATAGGCTGAGATACCAAAATATACAAAACTATTGTTGGTGCACATTTCTAGTTGAATTCACCACAGAGTGTAATTGCTTTCTATTTGCGCACATGTGCTTCTATCCATCTTATTAAGTGTTTAGTTTTGAACTAAACCTAGGGCACCAATAGACAGTTTGATTAAGAAATTTAATAAAACAACTTAATGAGAATTTTATAATATATTGCATTTGCATTAAGGCAATAAAATGAAACTAGATTAATTTAAACATAACTCTGATATTGACTCTCTCTTTTGGTGGCTTAGATTCGGTGAAAAATATGGTGTGACATGCGCTTTGGTCCAACCGCAATTATGAATACGGTAGAATTTCCAATTAATGCTATTCTCCAATGTCTAACATCTCAAGTACCCATGATGTGATTCTACCTGGGGAACTCGGTATTCCCCATATTTGGTGTCATCCATCATCACATGTACACATGCACCTCAATCATCGAACTAGGAGAGTGGTGGCCAAATGAAGGCTTCATGTTCGGAATTCTATAAAAAAAAAAAATGAATATTTGAACAAAAAAGGAAGTTGACCCTACCATCAATCTATGCATGCAATTAATAATAATAATAATAAAAGTTTCGTATGAAAATCAAAGACCACCTAGTGCATATAGGTATCCACCCATAAAAAAAGACCGAAACTGATGCACTACCCATTAGTGGTGACGTGTGTGATGGTCGTCACAAATAGTGAGAGGGGTAAAACCCCAATTGGGGAAACATCCATGGGACATTATGGTCTTCTTTATTCTACATAAATTAGTATCTTACAACACATGGAATCCTTGCATAAGCATCATATTACACTTCAACATCAATTCATATCACAATAATGTGTCTTTCCACCATACCCCAAAAGAGTCTCCCTTACCTCTTTTAATTTCTAGAGGTATGGAAAAATAATATTCCATAATTTATGTAGGATAATAAGCTTTACACTTCTCTAATATAAAGAATGGTAATAAGAAAGTTTTACTTCATGATGCACGTGAGATAGATCAACTTTATAATATCAGAGTTATTTATTACTTCTTTAATAGACACAACCAACAAGATCATGCAAGTCATCATTACAACAAATACCCTAGATGGATGAACATGAGAACGACTTGTAGTACCTTGAGGTACAACTTTCTCACTTGCACCTCCTCTATGAAATTTTGAAGAGAAACCTCCCTAGAAGAGGAGAACACAAGTCAATGGTTGAGCATGGGTTGCTAGTACAACTATCAAGCACTGAGATTGTTCCAATTTCTGAAGGAGTACACTTTTTTACCATTTGGATCCATCTCTGATTTGGGTTTAAAATGGATCCATGCTAGTTTATTTTATTTATATTTTATTTAAGTATATATAATTTATATTTTTAATTTTTAAATTTTAATATTTTTTATTTATGTCCTCTAGCATAACTTGACAAGATCTCCCCATAATGGGTTGGAAAACACTTAGCTTCTCTCAATGCAATTATTATATTTAAAAAATATATATATCAAAGAAAACAAAACACGTTTAAGTTAAACTATTGACTCTAATGTATTGAAACAATATAAATAGTTATAAAGTTTATTTAATTAAAATAAATCAATTGTCAAATCTCCCTATCTCATTCGGTTAAGGTGTGGGTCTCCTCAAGCTACTCGAGTTCAATCCCCTCAGGGGTGACTTAATTGGGAGGAGACATGCAAAAATTTCAACCATCATAAGGGTTGGTGTGGCTTCAACCCCATGAGGGGTGACTTAATTGGGAAGAGAAACCGAAAAATTCCAACCATCATAAGGATTGGTGTTGCCCATGAAGGGTGTTGCAAAAACATAAAAATTAAAAAATTAAATTTCAAAAGTTTTAAAAATTTATTTGGACCCAAAAAAAATTATTTTGATGAGAATTTGTGTGGTTAATATTGGTTCGTTAGTTAGTTAGTTGAGGAAACCATATTATTTTCCGACCTATAATATTCACCCATAATATTGTTATGATATGTAGTCCTATATATATTGTTGATTAATAATAAGAAGGCAATCAATATGTCCATTGTATTTCTTTCCTTTTTCTGTTTATCTTATTTTCTTTAACATTTTCTTGGAGCTATGAAGATGATGAAGGTGCAATAATACTCATCATCATCGATAGGGTAGAATGAATTTCCCGAGGATATAAGCCAAGAGATATTGGCATTACTGCCAGTGGAAAGCCTATGCAGATCTCGCAGTGTTTGCAAGGAGTGGAACGTTCTCTTCTCATCATCTAAATTCATAACTAATAGATGGGATGAGGCACCTCCAAATAAAAATCCATGGTTGTTTCTGTGCAGAGACAGTGACAGAGGTCCCATGAATTCTTCCGCATATTGTTTCTTCACACGGACATGGAAGAACTTAACATCCTTCTCCTTCATTTCAAGGAGGAGCGAATATGCGAAGTATGGATCACTTTATTATGGATCGGGTATGTTAATTTTCATATGCTTAGCTAAGACATCAGTACTTCATTTCATTTTCATAACAAAAGCATATAAACAGGATCACTAAAAGATAGACAAGCACAACCATACAAAAGGAACACAAAGATTTATCCTAGGAAAAACCCAGCAAAAGATTCCTCAATATAGATGCCCCAAAAAGATAAAATATAAAAGATAAAACCAGCAAGGAGATCAAAGCCTGATCCTCCTCCTCCTCCAGCTACTTCTCTTCTCCACTAATGCGCTACACAAGTGAGAGTGTGTGTTCCAAATGAGGAGCACTACACCTCTATTTATATTCATCCATTCACTTAAGTTAACTCATCTATCATGTAGGCTCGAGTTAATCATGTAGGCTCGAGTTACACATGTAGGCCCAAGTAACCACACTGGGGTGCTAATGACCCACCTTTACAATTAGAGGGGACTGCCTCATGACTCTTACTAGTTCTTCTGATTAGGAGCATCGGGGTGCAAAGTAATACAAGTGTCTCTCCCGGTAGGACCATCAGGGACCAAAAAGAAATACATATATAATATTCTTCGAAGTTACAATATTTTAACACTCCCCCTTAACGAGAAGGGTATTCTATGACAACATCAACAACAACAATAATAGGAGAGAGATAGAGGACATCATCAACATCATCAAGGTGATACATCTATAAATCATTGGAAGATTTTAAACATCATGTAGCCTTCATCTTCAATCTTTAGTCTTCAGCATCATCAGTACTTTGACCACTTCAATCAATAGCATCTTGACTCTTCAATCAGCAGTAACATCTTCAGCACTTTGACCTTTCGATCAGCAACATCTTCAGCACTTTGACCTTTCGATCAGCAACATCATCTTCAACAATTTGACCTTTCGATTAGCAACATCATCTTCAACACTTTGACCTTTAAATCAAAAACATCTTCTTCAGCACTTTGGACTTTCAATCAGTGACAACATCATCATCATACTCTAATCTTTTAATCAGACTCATCATTATCATCAGCCTCTGATATTTCGATTAGAACCATCATCAACCGAACATCATCATACTCTAAAATCAACTCATCATCATATTCTAATCTTTCAATCAGTACGTCATCATCATCAGTATCTCATCATCATCACATTATGATCTTTCGATCAGAAACATCATCATCATCATCATCGCATTCTGATATTTCGATCAAAACACATCATCATCAGTAGCAACATCATAATCATAAGCAACTTCTGATCTTCTGATCAGAAAACATCATCATCATCATATTCTGATCTTTCGATTAGAGAACATCATCATCAGCAACTTCTGATCTTTCGATCAGAGAAACATCATCATCATCATATTCTGATCTGTCGATCAGAGAACATCATCATCGTCAGAAATAGCATCATCATCATATTCTAATATTTCAATCAGATAACATCATCATCAGCAGCAACTTCTGATCTTTCGATCATAGAACATCATCATCATCATTAGCAACATCTGATCTTTTGATCAGAAACATCATCATCATCATAAAAACATCAACATGGTCCTTCCTTTCGGAATTATGGGATTTAGGTCTTTACGGAGTTACCAATGATCCTTCCTTTCGTAATTACAAGATTTAGGTCTTTACGGAGTTACTAATGATCCTTCCTTTCGGAATTATGGGATTTAGGTCTTTATGGAGTTACTAATGATCCTTCCTTTTGGAATTATGGGATCAACACATTTGTGGAACTCAGACAATCCTTCCTATTGGAATTATGGGATCAACACATATGTGGAACTCAAACAATCCTTCCTATTGGAATTATGGGATCAATTCAATGATCCTTCCTTTCATAATTATGGGATTTAGGTCTTTACAGAGTTAATAACGATCCTTCCTTTCAAAATTACGGGATCAACACAGATGTGGAACTCAGACAATCCTTCCTATTGGAATTATGGGATCAACACATCCGTGGAACTCAGACAATCCTTCCTATTGGAATTATGGGATCAATTCAATTATCCTTCCTTTCGGAATTACAGGATCAACACAGATGTAGAACTCATACAATCCTTCCTCTAGGAATTACAGGATCAACACATGTTCTCGAGTACTAAAGTCACCATATCCATTCTGAACTGAAGTTCAAGGATGATACAATCCTACCACATTCATGGGGACCGAGATCTCTGGATACATTTTGAACCGAGGTTCAGGGATGATGCAATCCACCACTTTCACGGGGGCCGAGACCTCCGGATACATTTTGAACCAAGGTTCAGGGATGATGCAATCCACCACTTTCATAGGGGATGAGACCTCCGGATACATTTTGAACCGAACTTCAGGGATGATGCAATCCTACCACTTTCATGGGGGCCGAGACCTCCAGATACATTTTGAACCGAGGTTCAAGGATGATGCAATCCACCACTTTCACGGGGGCCGAGACCTCCGGATACATTTTGAACCAAAGTTCAAGGGTGATGCAATCCCACCACATTCATAGGGACCGAGGTCATCAGATCACTTTTGGACAGATGTCCCAGGATGATACAATCCCTCTTCATTCTCGAAGACTGAGGTCTCTAGGTCACTTTTGGGCAAGTGCCCAGGGATGATACAATCCCACCACATTCTTGTTGACCAAAGTCACTAGATCACTTCTGGACATATGTCTCGGGATGATACAATCCCTCTTCATTCTCGAAGACCGAGGTCTTCGGGTCACTTTAGGGAAAGTGTCCAGGGATGATACAATCCCACTGCAACATCACTACTCCCCCTTTAGAGGAAGGTCTTTCTGAACCACACCAAGCTTGTCTCGAAAGTGTTCAAAATTTACCCGAGACAAAGGATTTGTCAGCGCATGATCATCTAAACCATCTTCATCTACATCTTCAGTATGTGAATACTGAACTATCACCATTTGTATCTCCAGTATGTGAGTACTGAAAGCATCATCAGGTCACCATCATCTACATCTACAGTATGTAAATACTGAAACATCATCTATATCTTCAATATGGGAATACTGAAATCATCATCATCTCTATATTCAGTATAGAAATACTGAATCACCATCATCTGTATCTACAATATGTAAATACTGAAACATCATCATCTGCATCTTTATCTTGAATGTAGAAATACCATATTTCTATGTGTTACGACAGAACACAGGGTTCTCTATTATCACAACTCTCGTTATCACATAAAATCAATGTAGTATCCATTTTCAGTTCAAAGAGACCTAATATCAGCTTTCGAAGCCATATGGATTCACAACTTAGTAGAGCAATCTGCTATGTATTCTGCTTCAACCATGCTACAAGAAACACTGGACTGTTTCCTGCTAAACCATGAACTCATAGAAGACCCCAAACAAAATCATCTACCTTATGTGATTTTCCTTTTTGAGATACTTCCGGCCCAATATGCATCTATGTAGCCATACAGTCTTTACTCATGGCTACCATCATAATATAAACCAAATTCTATAGTCCCTTTCAGATATCTCATCACATGCTTTGCAATTACTAGGTGAAATCATCTTGGTTGAACAAGATATTGACTTAAGGTGTTCACAGCAAAACAAATGTCTGGTCTGGTAATTGTTAAGTACATCAATGACCCAATGATCTGTCTGTAATGAGTCATATCCACTAACTCTGATGAGTCATCAGCTAACATCTTCAGGTTGGAATCCATGGGTGTGGCCATGACTTTGCATTCCAACATATTGAATCTCTTCAATATCTCTACTGCATACTTTCCCTGGTTGAGAAATATTTCTTCGGAACTTTTCCATACTTCCAGACCTAGGAAATAATGCATTAACCTAAGGTCTTTCATCTCAAATTCTTCTGCTAGTTTCTTCTTGCTTTCCATGATCTGTTTCTCATTTCCTGTAAAGGATAAGTCATCAACATATAATAATAGGATGACAAGTTCATCTTCTACAACCTTGAGATAAAGGTTAGGATCAACTTTATTCTTGGTAAATCCCATGCTCGACAAGAAACTTCAAATCCTTGTGACTATTAGATGTAAAAATCTTTCTCAATCATACCATTAAGGAAGGCTTGTCTTTACTTCACCATGGAAGAAACTACCATGATAGTTCTGAAGGAAGTGCACCTTACTTCCTAGAGTAAGTGTCTCTTCAGAATTAATTCCCTTTTTCTGAAAGAAACCTCTGGCCACAAATCTTTCTTTATACTTCTCAATACTTCCATCAGTTGCATGCTCTATTTTGTATATCCATTTGGAGGATACAATACTCTTTCCTTCTGGTTTGGGAACTATATCCCATACATCATTCTAGTATTCTTTCATCATAACATCTTCCATGAGTTCATCTTGTCAGATCATCAACATATCCTAGTCTTCTGCATTCAACTTTGAAGGTTGGAACCCACTTTACTCTTGGTAAAGTCTCGATCCATCAAGAAGTTGTCCATCATGTCGTACCATGTCGAACTCAAATATATTTTGTAGTCACTCCCCCTGAAGTGGAGTATTATCTTCCTTCTTCATTCTGTGTAGGTGGTTCTATGCTTGATATATACTGGTCAATAGAGTATGTCATGTCATGGTCTATTCTTTCTGAGGAAAATCATGAACCTTTCTTTGTACACTTGTTCTTGTAGATCCATATGGAGGATACTATGTACTTCCCTTTATGTCTCAAAATCATATCGTATACATCATTCCCCATGATCAACTGTTATTCTTTGATCACAGTTTCTTTTATAGCATTCTTTTCTTCATCTTGAGTTATCTCTCATACCCATGGTGGTCTTCATCCTTTAAGGTGGATCTACCGCTCTCTAAAGCTCTTTCTTCCATCATGGTGTCTCTAACCCTGGGACCTTCAGATTCATGTTTATTGAATTGCCATAACTTGTTCTTCGGAACAAGTCTCGTCCTTCTTTTCTTGTAGGAGGCTGTATAGGACCTTTCCTACAATTCAAATGCACCAGTTGCGTGGTTAGAACTATTTCATTAAAAATATGCATAACAACAAATTCTTATGCATCATGCAACTATTTAGCCAATACAACATTCATCCATATTTCACAGAAACTTTCTAGATGCCTTCTATCTCTACCATGACATCATTGAGATTGTGCACTAATCCAATATGTCAGCAAAGAGGTTTTATAAGTAGCATTGAAGGGTTGTATAGTGCCATGAGATACTTACCCATTACATGCATATTAGTAGTATTAATGTAAACAATCTATCATGCATAACACATCAACTGAATACAATCAAATGCATAACAAAACAATATCATGAAATGGAAATTGAATACTTATCTTTTATTTGTTTCATGGGTGGAATCCATCTTGATCATTCTGCTTTATCATCTTCTTCATTCATGAAATCATCATTTCTTATCCAAATGATAATATGAATAAGAGGTTCTTCAAGAATTGAGTTTTTCATATTCCTCATCGCTTGAGGGATCTTCTTTGAATGGTGAGATCTTGATCTTCAATTGATCCCATCTTATTCTTTTCTTATTATTAGTCAACCTGAAAGTAATCACTTACTTATGGCATACATTATTCACATGAATGAATCCCATGATCCTGGGAGGCCATTCAAGGTGGCTATCACCACTTCTGCATACTTCTCCTTTTACCGCTTCAAGTTGTTCTGCATTCTGGATCTTCACATTCTTCAATTGTTTTCTCAAAGCCATCTTCTGATTTAAGTTCTTATCTTCAAATAGATTGATCAAGGAATCAAACATCTTCAATGTATTTATGGAAGACACTTGTGGTATAAGTTGATCCGTGATTGAATCGACAATGATCTTCTTGGCCTTGATCAAGTTCTTCTTGTGTAAGTCTTTGAGGCTCATCTCCCTCTAGAACTGGAACCTCTCTACTCATGTAGGTGTCCAATTCATTTTCTTCAGAGAGATCAAATACTTCGATGCTTGGAAGTTTTCAACTTCACCAAGATTATCATCAAGCTGATGTGATAGATCATTTTGAAATGAGAACCTCAAATGCAAATAGCAAAAGATTAGATCTTAGTAATTTGAGGTGTCTGTCCTGCTTCTAGAGCTGGCTGATCTAGGGTTTGTCAGAGAAACCCTAATTTTAAAAACTTGGAATCTTTTTGATATGAATGGATAGAAATATATATCTCTTCAAATGGAGCTGTCCAATGTACTCCTTTTCTGAAAACAGTGGAGGGAAGCTCCCGGAATAGGAAGCCCTAGTTTTCCAATTTCTTCTGCAGAAATGCTTGTTACTGTTTCTGTGATATCTCTGAAATTACGGATCCTCTGTGTCTGAAATTTCACAATGAGGTAACCTCGCATGTTCCTGATCCAATAGAGCAATTTTCATCAGAATTGGTTTCACCAATTTGAATTTATGATCATTTTCCCAAGGTGACCTTTTACAGGACTGTTCAGAACAATGTAGTTGTACGGCATGCCACGTGTCACTGGTTCATCTTCAAGTTTTGAAATTTGGATCAAATAAAATAAATGCCATACTATTTCTGTAACATCTTGAGGAATTCCATTTGGACCTATTTATCCTATGCTACAACAATTCTCCCCAGGTATCCTATTTAGGGATGAATTCTGGAAGAGGCTAGAACCCTAACTTGGAGGGATCATATCTCCCCGAATATAGTGAATATGAGGATGAATTTCAAAAACAGTGTAAATTAGGATTTTATTGAAATTTTCAACTCCTGATCCATTTCCAATATTAGGATATAGCAAATGTACCAAAACTTAGCAGTTTTAGTATTTAGGGTTTTTCCAGATCAGGGTCAAACTAGGGTTTGACTTTCCCAGAGTTTCACCCAACCAAATATCTTGATCCAGGTCTCTAAACTTTGATTTTGATGAGGAGAAAAATCCTATGCTAGGCTCACTCAAAAAATCTTCTTCTATAGAAAGCCCTAATTTTTTGCACCAAAACTGAAAATGCTCGGAATCGAATTCCGCTTCGACAGAAAGATGCACCCTTCAATGGAGAGTCAGTCTAGACTTCTTTTGATGATCGATCATGGATAGAGACCCAAAAAAAAAGAATCCATAGATTCTTTAGCTGTACAATGTCTTCTTTCACGGTGGCTCTGATACCATGTTAATTTTCATATGCTTAGCTAAGACATCAGTACTTCATTTCATTTTCATAACAAAAGCATATAAACAGGATCACTGAAAGATAAACAAGCACAACCATATAAAAGGAACACAAATATTTATCCTGGGAAAACCCTAAAGGGAAAAACCCAGTAAAAGCTTCCTCAATATAGATGCCCCCAAAAGATAAAAGATAAAAGATAAAACCAGCAAGGAGATCAAAGCCTGATCCTCCTCCTTCTCTAGCTACTTCTCTTCCGCACCAATGTGCTACACAAGTGAGAATGTGTGTTCCAAATGAGGAGCACTACACCTCTATTTATATTCATATGTTCACTTAAGTTAACTCATCTGTCATGTAGGCTCGAGTTAATCATGTAGGCTCGAGTTACACATGTAGGCTCAAGTAACCACACCGGGGTGCTAATGACCCACCTTTACAATTATAGGGGACTACCTCATCAATCTTATTATTTCTTCTGATTAGGAGCATTGGGGTGCAAATTAATACAACTGGTTCTCTTGGTAGGACCATCGGGGACCACAAAGAAATACATATAGAATATTCTTGGAAGTTACAATATTTCAACAGGCTCAAGGCATGTTCTTGGTGGATGTTGTTAACTTAAAATAGAGTTGTGTAATTAACATATACTATAATTCCAATACCTAGAGCTATCATGATCTTCACATGTATAACATAAAGCTGAATTTAAACAATCATTAATCACTTACCTAGGTCCCAGATCCATTAGTGCAGAAATCTTGATCAAAAATCTTGACACGATCAATAACTCCTTCTAACTTCAGGGTAGAAAACAATTTCTCTCTCTTACCCCTTTATAGATACATTATTTTTCAGAGTTACTTGATGGGTATTCTGAAATATATTTTATAGGTGGAGAGAGGACTGGTTTCCCAAAACAACTATACTCCACTTTCCCATCAAAGTAGGAGTCTTGGAAACCACTCCTCTAATTGATCAATAAAAAAGGATGTGGAATTCTTGAAAACCGTAACTACCTATCACATGTGTCTCTTCATGTGAGCCATTAAAACTAATTAAAATAAAATTAGGCTTACATTTCTCCCACTTGGCACATATGATAACTTAATGTTAGAGTTTAACAAGGTAGACATTAGGCATGCCATAAATCATATCGATCTTAACTTTTAGTTGATCATCATAATACTATAATTAAATAACCTACTGATGCAAGTCGTGATGATTCCATGTCACTAAGGCAACAAATTCCCTTCCATGTACCACAACACTAGTAACCTATTTAATATAGTATATAAATGAGAAGTGTATTCATAAGGTCCAACAATAATGTTTCGTGTTAGAGACTATTCCTATCATCATACATTTATTCTCATACATGTACGTACACATTTAAAATAGAAATTATCAATTAGAACACCTTTATTAAGATCTCAAAGTGTCAAATAAAAAAAATAACATAATGCAATCCATTACAGAAAAGTAGCAATTGTTATGTGCTACATTCAATACCTATTATATTGGCATGTTGCTTAAATGTCTTTGGTGATAATCCTTTTTTAAATGGGTCTACAACCATAAGTAGTGTGCTTATGTGTTCAATTGGCACTCGATGTTTCTGAACTTCTTCCTTACTGGCAAAGTATTTCAATTCCATGTGTTTAGCACCATTAGAATGCTTGTCATTCTTAGAGAAAAATACAGCTGCGAAGTTATCACAATAAATCCTCAGCGGCTTGGCCATAGAGTCGACAATCCCAAGTCCTAAGATAAAATTCCACAACCACAATCCATGAACCATGACCTCAAAGCATGCCACAAATTCAGCTTCCATAGTGGATGAAGCAGTGATAGTTTGCTTCACACTTTTACATGATATTGCTCCTCCAGCTAATGGGAACAAATAACCAAAAGTAGACTTTCTAGTATCAATGCATCCAGCAAAATCCAAATCTGAGTAGCTAATCACCTCTAAATTATCAGACCTCCTAAATGTGAGCAAGTAATCCTTTGTTCCCCACAAGTATCTCATCAGTTTCTTTGCATCTTTCCAGTGACCCAGGATTAATTTGGTATCTTCCTAACATACCAACTACAAAACTGATGTCTAGTCTGGTGCAAGTGTGTGAATACATTAGGTTTCCTGCTGCAGAATCATAAGGAATTATTTCCATCTATTTTTGTTTCCATTCATTCTGCAGACATTGCATAAGGCTGAATTTATCCCCTTTCTGAATAGGGACATCACCAACTGAACATTTCTCCATTCTGAATCTCTCTAGAACTCTTTCAATATAATACTTCTGAGACAATCCTAACAATCCACGTGATTGATCCCAGAATAATTCAATTCCTATCATGTAAGATGCCTCACCCATGTCTTTCATTTCAAAATTCATAGAGAGAAACCTTTTGGTTTCATGTAATAAACCAAGATCACCATTGGCAAGTAATATGTCATCAACATACAAAATCATAAATATAAACTTACTCCCACTAACCTTCAGATATATACACAGATCAACAGTGTTTTCCTTAAATCCAAAGGAAGTAATGATATTATGGAACTCAATACTCCATTGCCGAGAAGCTTGTTTAAGTCCATATATTGATTTCTTAAGTTTGCAAGCCAGGTGTTCTTTTCCTCTAATGGAGAAACCTTTAGGTTGATCCATATAGACTTCCTTTTCTAAAATCCCATTCAGAAAAATAAGTTTTCACATCCATTTGGTGCAACTCCAAATCATAATGAGCTACCAATGCCATAATAATTCTGAGTCCTTCTTGGACACAAGAGAGAAGGTCTCTTTATAATCTATGCCTCCTTTTTGAGTGAAACCTTTGTCCACATGTCTAGCTTTACATCGTTCAATATTTCCCTTAGAGTCACGTTTGGTCTTAAAAACCCATTTGCAACCAACTTTCTTGTATCCTTCACGCAGTTCAACAAGATCCTAGAATTCATTATGAACCATTGACTTCAATTCATCATTCATTTCATCAATCCATTTAGTAGAATCATTACTTTCTATGGCTTTCGAAAATGAAACTGGATCCTTACACGTCCCTACATCAAAATCAGATTCTTGTAGATAAACCACATAATCATCTGAAATAGCAGACCTCCTTTCCCTTTGAGATCTCCTTAATGCTATTTCTTGTGGTTCTTCTACCATCGGTTCATTGGTGACAATCTCATTATGGAGTGGTGGTTCATTAATTTGTTGTTCAATGTTTTCAGATTGTTCAACAATGATTGGAACAACAATTTCCTTTGAAGCCATAGGTACAGGGACCTGTACTCTAACTTCTTGAATAACCACATTTTGTGATTTATCACTCCCACTAACTTCACCATTTTCAATGAATCTGGAATTACCGATCTCTACAATTCTTGTACTATGATTAGGACAATAAAACCTATACCCTTTAGATTTTTCAGGATAACCAATAAAGTAACCACTGATCGTTCTAAAATCCAATTTCTTTTCATTTGGATTATACACTCTAACCTCTGCTGGACAACCCCAAACATGCAGGTGTCTTAAACTTAGTTTTCTTCCTTTCCACGGTTCAAAAGGGGTATTTGGAACTAACTTACTAGCAACCCGATTTAATAAGTATGCAGTGGTCTTAAGAGCATGCATCCACAACGACCTAGGTAAATTGGAATTACTTAACATACTCCTAACCATATTCATTAAAGTATGATTACGCCTTTCAGCTACACCATTCTGCTGTGGCATTCTAGGCATAGTATACTGTGCACATATGCCACCGTTTTCAAGGAGTTTATAAAATGGGCCAAGGCACTGCCCTGATTCATCATACTTTCCATAATATTCACCACCTCTATCAGATATGATGATTTTCACCTTTCTGTCTAATTTCCTTTCAACCTCAGTAATATACACCTCAAGGACATCCACCGATTGATATTTTTAATGCAGCAAATACACATAAATATAACGCGAGAAATCATCAATAAAGGTGATAAAATACTTTTCTCCACCAAAAGATGGATTGTCAAAAGGCCCACAAATGTCTATATGGATAATCTCAAGAAGCGCAGTACTTCTTGTGGGCACTCTTTCTAGTGTGTTTGGTTTGTTTTCCCTTAATACAATCCACACACATCCCAAGATCATAACAATCTTGGTTCAAGAGAATCCCATCTTTTACTAATCTCAGTAATCTTTCTCTGGAAATATGTCCCAACCTTTTATGCCACAAGTATGAGGAATTTTCATTCATGAGGCTACGTTTAGTACCAACATTATGATGCAGGGTAGGAATAGTTTCAGCAAATTGATTATCAAGTTTTAATTTGTACAAACCATCACAAAGGATATTCAAACCAACAAAAGAGGTACTCTTAAACAAACTGAAACTTTTATTTCCAAAATTAGAAGAGTAACCATCAATATCAAGTCTAGACAACGAAATTAAATTTTTGGAAATAGAAGGAACATAAAGAGTCTGAAACAAATCCAAATGATAACCAGAATCTAGAAGTAAACGATAAGTCCCAATGGCTTGAGCTAGAGCTTTAACCCGATTTCCCATGAGCAGAAAGTTTTCATTTGGATTTATGGTCTGGGTTGTAAGGAATCCTTGCAATGTATTTGAAACATGAGTAATATCCCCAGAGTCAATCCACCAAGTATTAGAAGGAACTTCAATTAGGTTTGATTCAAAACAAATAGAAACTGGATTCATACCTTTCTTTTCGAACCATTCCCTACGTTTTGGACAGTCCTTATTATAGTGTCCCAAATTTCTACAGAAGTGACACTTATCACTGTTCCTTTCCTTGGGATAAACTTGAGAACCATTATTAGGATTATATGCCTTGGGTGATACTCTCTTCATTACCTTTTTAGAATTTTTCCATTTCCTTTCAGCTCCTTGAGTTGTGAAATGAACTAAATGTTGTCTGTGTTGCTTAAGTCTTATCTCTTCTTGATTGAGCATACTAGCCAACTCATTCACATTCCACTTATCCTTAATAGTGTTATAATGAATTTGAAATGGCCCATACTGAGGAGGCAAGGAGTTCAAAATAAATTGCACAGGAAAGAACTCATCCACATTCATCTCAAGAGTCTTTAATTGAGAAGCCAAATTTGTCATTTCAAGGACATTCTCATGCTTCCCACGTGTACCATCAAAATTCATGGTGATAAGCTTAGCCATTAGTGTCCCAGCAAGGTATTTGTCTGGAGTTCAGAAATTCTCTCCCACAGATTTCATAAAATCTTTAGCATTGTCAGTTTCAGGAAGAGTTGACTTGATGTTGTTTGGTATAGTCATCCACATAAACTTAAGGCTCATTTTGTTCGATCTTTCCCATGCTTTGAATATAGAATTTTCTTCCGCACTTCTTTCACCAGTAATAGCAGCTAGTTTCTCAGATTCAAGCGCTATATCTAGATCCAGAATATTGAGATGAAATTGAACCTGTTCTTTCCAATATGAGAAATTCATTCCATTCAAGATCAGAACAGAAGAGGCATGCGAGTGTAGAAAAATAGGAATTGACACTGCAATCATATATTCATGCTCACAACATTAATGATAATAGTTATAAATAATTTGACAATTAGTCACCATAAAACACAAGGTCAAACAATAATAAATAGTATTACCTTGACCTACCTTTGGGCTAATCTTATGGTAAATTACTAACAATTACGGTGATTCCCTTCCACCTAATATGATTGACTGATAAAATATTCACAGCTAAATAATCCCGTTACCTTTGAGTATCTATACCAACCTTAATCATGGATACCCATCAACCATCCTATTCCAATTAATTAATCTCTTAAAAAATTTGCACCTTTGAGCCAACCTAATATTCTTGACCCACTGCATTCCTACACACCAGACAGATGTTTTCTCTTGTTATATTTTTATCATTTAAGCAATATGATCTTAGGATATTATCTGAGAGAGTAACATGCACATAAATAAACAAAAGAGACAAGAGACAAAGACTTTTCCCTAGGGAAACCATAAAGGAGAAAACACTGCAACTTCCTCAGAGATAGAATGAGCACCAATGGCGGCAGTGAAAACCCAAAGACATAAAATATTATCTCCAACAGTTGTTCTCTCTCTCTCTCACTTGAGAGAACTTCTCCTCTCTTACTCATGCGCCCTAGTGAGTGACTGTGTGTGTGATGTATAGAAATGAGGAGAGCCTCACTTCTATTTATATTCTTTCGTTCACTTTATGTCCACTCCAACAAGTCAGCCTCACTTAACAATTAATTTCCAGGGTTGACTTCTGTAGGAGAGTCTAATAGCCCTAGTGCCCCACAACTATGGGAAATTTTCCCTCCGATCAACAAGGAGGGTTAACCTTGATTCAATTGTGGGGACTATTGCCCTGAATTACTATGGAGGGTTAACCTCAATGAATTTACATGACTTTTTTACATTATTGAATCTACCAATTAGAAAATCGGGGCATGACACAAATCAATTACATTATAGATACTTCCTAGAATAAACATCGGGGTACAATACATAATATATACAAGTGAATACATTCTAAAGTTACAAATACATCAACACTCCCTCTTAATTAGGAAGGTATTTTTTTGACACAATTTATTAGCAAAAGTATTCTTCTCTGTATCATCTAGATCATCATCAAGTCATCTTCAATTCATATTCATATTCAAGTCATCTTCATCATCTTCATCAACTCTAGAGCATCACTGGATCTGGATCATCAATTGATCTGGAGCATCATTGAATCATCATTGTTGCTTCTTCTATCTCAATCAAATGGTGCTATCTCTTCATTCTTCTCATCATAGGAAGTTCTACAGAGCTATCCCTTTTTCATGCTAGTTGTAGGCCTAGCCTCTAGGCAGAGTCTTCATCTTCTCCAGTAGTTATATCTGACCATGAGAGAAACACATCCAAGAACCATGTCAGAATGGACTGCCCACCACTTACATATTTTGTTCTCAAAGAATGGCTCTGATCTCTAGGCTGATTGTCAGTCCCAGACTTAAACAAATTCTTGGTAA
This sequence comes from Pseudotsuga menziesii, assembly GCA_001517045.1. Classification (NCBI taxonomy): domain Eukaryota; kingdom Viridiplantae; phylum Streptophyta; class Pinopsida; order Pinales; family Pinaceae; genus Pseudotsuga; species Pseudotsuga menziesii. Next base: position 270,427 of record LPNX010013565.1, read on the forward strand.
CTGACCACGTGCCTCCATTCTCCCAGAGAATGGACTCTTAGCACTAAGCTGAGCTTCAGTCCCGGACTGAATCAATTTCCTAGTAACTAACTAGGTGCCTCCATTCTCCCAGAGAATTCCTTCTGTATGTCTTCATTGTCTTTGGCCATACTGTGGAATCCTCAGGGATGATTACGTGTGTCAACAAAACCTTGAAAGAGAATCCTAGCATAGACTATAGGATATCCAAGTATCTTTTACATGTGATCGTCGTAAAAACTTGAAAAAGCATCCTAGCACAGACTATAGGATCTCCCAGGATATTTTCTATGTGACTACCACCACAAAACTACGAAAGAGCATCCTAGCATAAACTATAGGATCTCCTAGGATATTTTCTATGTTGTCTAGAAAAACCTTAAAAGAGTGTCTTGCAACCTGTAAGAACTCTAAAGAGCATCCCAGCACTTTTACGGGCACATAACTCAACCTATCAGATCTCTAGGGCTGATTACATATGTCTAGTAGAGAAACCTTGAAATAGAATCCTAGCATAGACTATAGGATATCCCAGGATCTTTTCTATGATACCTATAGGAAAACCTCAAAAGAGCATCCTAGCACAGACTATAGGATCTCCTAGGATCTTTTCTATGCTAGCTATAGAAAAACCTTTAAATAGCATCCTAGCACAGACTATAGGATCTCCCGGGATATTTTCTATGCTACCTACACAACCTGTCCATGGCCAACCTGTAGAAAGACCTTGAAAGAGAATCTGAGCATAGACTATCGAATATCTCAAGATCTTTTACATGCTTATATGTACAATCTATCCACAGAATATCATCCTAGTAATCATCACAGCATCATCCTGATGCATATCATCATCATGTGATCATCCTGATCATCATCATAGCAGAAACTGAAGCATAATCCTAATGCTCATCACACAATGCTTACATCCATAGCCATGGGAAGGATCCTCCTACCATGATTGGAATGGCTCTTGCAAATGTGTCCCATCATTTCTTCCTCAAAGTATCTTCTATCAGAAGAACACCAAGCCTCTCTCTGAAGTACTCAAACTTCACCCTGGCTAGTAGTTTGGTCAACACATCTACTATCTGCTCATCTGTCACAACATACTAGAGCTTCAAAGCTCCTCTCTGCACCATATCCTTAATATAGTGATATTTGATCTCAATGTGCTTCGACCTGTCGTGGAACACTGAGTTCTCAGATAACTTCACACAACTCTGGTTGTCACAGAAGATACAGGTAGCATCCAACGGGAGATCAAATAACTCAAACAGTAGCTTCCTAAGCCATAATGCCTCGCAACTAGCTGAACAAGCTGCGACATACTCTGCTTCGGCTGTACTCAGTGCTATGCAGGATTGCTTCCCGCTAAACCAAGAGATCACACCTGATCCCATATTGAAGCAGCACCCCGAGGTGCTCTTTCTATCTGCAGCACTTCCTGGCAAATCTGAATCAATATAACCCTCTAGGTTAAAATTTTGATTCACATCATACTTGAGCCCATAATCAATCATACCCTTCAGGTACCTCAAAATATGCTTTACAGCAATTAGGTGAACATGTTAAGGATTTGTCAAAAACTAGCTCAAGTTGTTCACCGCAAACCAAATATCTGGTCTTGTGTTTGTTAGGTACATCAAGGAACGAATTATCTGGTGATACATCATGGCATCAACCGTCTCTGATGAAGAAAAACTCAATAGCTTCAGGTTCAATTCCATAGGTTTGGTCATGGCCTTGCATTCCATCATCCTGAACCTCTTCAGGATCTCTACTGCATACTTCCCTTATCCCAAGGAGATTCCATCCGCATTCTGCCACACCTCCATACTTATAAAGTAGTGCATCATGTCCAATTCCTTCATCTCGAACTCAGAAGCAAGTATCCTCCTTGAAAATTTAATGAGTTCCTCTTTTCTGTTAGGAACAAGTCATCAAGATATAACAGGAGCATCACTGGTCTTCCACCTTCAACCTTGAAGAAAAGGTTGGAATCGCTTTACTCAAGTAAAGCCTAGACTCATCAGTAAGTGATCCATCCTATCATACCATGTCGAACCTTGGTATCTTTTGCAGTTACTCCCTTTGAAGTGGAATATCATTCTCCCTTTTTCTTTCGTACTTTATGCACTAAAACATTATGTACTAGAGTGACAAGTAGCTTCCTCTCATACTAATATTCTATGTATCCATCTAAGGTCACTAGATACCAAGATCCTTTATCTTGAAAATTTTCTTCTCACACTCATCTGTGAGCGTGTCATCCTCTATAGGATTTAATATTCAACCTTGTAGCAAAGGTTAAGATCTTCAAAACTCTAGGTGATCTTCAATCTCCTCGTGTTTGTGTTATCCCATGGGTGTATTTTGAGCTCGTACAAGGCCTTCTTTCATTTTCACACATGAGTCTTCCTGTCATGTGTCTTAACTTCCAATGGCTACAAATGTCTCTTCATAGTCTATGCCTTCTTTTTGTGAGAATCCTTGTGCTATGAATATTTCCTTGTATCCCATGATGTTTCCATCTACTGCATGATGAAACTATGAACTTCCCTTTAGTTCTCAATAATGCATCCTAGACATCATTCTTCTTGAATTGGTCTTTCCTTTCTTCTTGGCTACTACTTCATCAATGATGTTGCTGCATTCGTCATATTATTATTCAACTTGGATTATTTCTTGAACGGTTGTCACTTGTTCTTTGGAACAAGTCTCAACCTTCTTTGCTTATAGATTATTGTACACGATCTTTGCTACAAGTCATATGCACCAATTGTATAGTTAGAAACATTTCACAAGGAATATTCATAATGAAAAATTCTTATGCATAAACATATGATCATGCAACTATTTTAGCCAATACAAGATTCATCCATATCTCACGGAAACTTTCTAGATGCCTTGATGGGACCCTTAAGTGATTGAGCTAAGGTAAATGTTGTGGCACTCGAAGAAGAAAGAGATAGAAGATTGGATGGACTCTAAAATGTTAGCATTCACACAAGAGGGGAGAACATGATCACAATGGAGTGTAGAAAACTGGGTGGATAAGTACATATAATCTGATATCCACGAGATCTTATTTGCAGAGTTCCCTATTAGTGTACGAATTGTTTTCAAGATTGGTAACCGAAAAACTGACATTCCTGAGGAGAGAACTCATCGAATGGAATGATAAGTTGATTCAAAAGATAACCAATGTAAGTAATGCTATCTCTAAATATTTTGATTTATGGGTTGACAATATCTTGCAAGGATACATCACTGATTTTGTAGTAGATACTATAACTTAATATAGTGAGGCTAAAATAATTTTTTCCAAGGACCCCATAGAAGATATTTTCTATCGATTAGTACATGGATTAAAATGCTCATCTATGAGAATGGTATCTTGCGGTTGAGTAGTTGAGTCACGTGCCCATGAGGGAGGTTATGTTGGAGACGACCTATTAAGAAAATGCGAGAGGATGAGTTGAAATGTTCCCGAGAAGCACAAAACCTGAATTAGAAGCTAGATTCCTAAGGAGTGGAAGGAGATTCAGATCAAGGAAAAGAAGAAAGATTGGAAAAGGGAGACGAAATCCTAGTCTATTCAAGGAGAGTGAACACAAACTTTGGTCGCACGAAGATGAAGGGTCTTGTGACAAAGAGGAGGACTATAGCCCAATATTGGAAGGAGCAAAGGAATAAGAAGAATCTATAGAGACACCAAGATCAAGATGCAACTAGATCACACCATGAGTATCACCGCCGATGAGATCAATATTCTCATCCCCGAAAAGGACCAATAATACTGATAGTGCTAGTACTACGACTAGCAAGAAAGAGGGTTCACCTCCTTTGAATCCTTTTTCCAAAGAACCCCGATGCCAACTCATTGGCTGGGGCAGACTTTCAGTTACCCACATTCATTGGAAATGGTGCAAAAGATCCAAAGCAACATTGGTTCCTCTGTGAAGTTGTTTGGATGGTTCGGTTAGTCCATAATGCAGATATAAAGAAGGCACAAATGATCATGAATCTGAGGGGTCATGTGCTAGATTGGTTTATGAATTTATGTGCCACACCGACTAGAACACCGCAAAAGAACCTTGATGAGATCAGAGATGCAATGATATTTGAGTTTATAAAACCTGAATATGAATTGCAGTGCATTACTGAGATCAAGGAGATAAAGCAAGCACTGGGATAATCAATATGGAACTTTGACCAACGGTTTAAAACTTTTATGTCCAAGGTAAGCTTCCAAATGTTGGATGTACAACATAAATAGTGGTTTATTGTCGTGTTATTACCACACATACGAGGACAATTAATGCAACAGAAGATTGAGTCAAAGACATAAGCACTAGATTTGGCAATGAAGCTAAAAGCCTCTCCAATTGGCGACGATGCCACAGGAATGGTACATATTTAGTCACAATTGGATAATCTAACGATACATATATAGTACATTAGGTAGGGAAAGGAAGCACAAGAATATTTGTGGTGCATGAAGTGCAAAATAGATGGGAACACTAAGGATAATTGTCCGGCATTCATGAACTATATTGCATCAAGTGCACCAAACCCATTAAATGGCCAAGGAATACCATGGTGTCGGATATGCTAGTCTAGAGGGAATCATGACGACAAGTGCCTATACCTACAGAATATTGTGAGTACCCCAGCAAATATTTTTTGTACGTTTTGTAAGTCAGTAGCACATGAAGAAAAATATTATAGAGCATACAAGCTCTTGAAAGAAAATACTTTCGACACCTACTTAATGAAAAATCAGGGGATCAATCAGGATGAACTGGTGAAGCATCATATCAACCTGTAAAATTCCCACCTAATCAATACCAAAATGAGTATCAACCTCAGTACGCACCTTGGAAGTCGTACACGTAAAAAAATCACTACCAGCCACACTACTAGCAGAACCAGTACCCACCGCAACAACCACACCCGCAGGGAAGGGGTGGTGGAAATTTCAAAGGAAGAGGTGGAGGAGGAGGATTTGGTAGAGGAAGAGGCCAAGTTATGTGCTATAACTATGAAAACATGGGTCACTATGCTAGATATTACTTATAACTTGTGAATACATGTTCATACTGTAAGAGACAAGACCATAATGTGGAGCAATGTCCTCAGTTGATTGCAAAATGGAAAGCAAGGACCATCGCAGGACCTAACCCTACATAGAATGAAAACCCAAATCCTAACATGAATGTTGAGATGATTGTGGTTGAACCACAAGATATAAATGTTTCTATTGTAACATGGGGAGGAGCTACGACAAGAGCCGATCAAGATAAAGCACAAGAACAACTGTAACCACAGGTATGACCTGTGACACAGAAGAAGGCATCATTTGATGCCCAGAAACAAAAGGAAATATTCTTGGAGGTATGACCCGAGTTTGTGGATTCGTTATAACCGTTGATGTTAGAAGGATTCAAGGAGATGCCTTAATGATTTCAGTGCATATTTTAGAAGAATGCTCCACAAAAGGTTAGTAAGCTCATATCCTTTATATCAAGTTATTTAACTCTAATATAATATAAATATGCTATTACAGAACTGCAGGAAATGATAGAAGAGATTCCCATAGATCCACGACCTGAAAAGAAGGTTAATCAAGTGAGAAATAAGTTCAAAAATGGTAGTGAGTTAAGAGTGACCATGCAGATAGGTGACTACGACATGGATTACATTAGTTTAGACCTGGGTTCTGATGTCAATATCTTAACAAGACAAACTTGGGAAAGTATGGGCAAGCCACACCTGGACTGGTCTCCTATCTAGCCGCGACTTGCAAATCAGGTGAAGGTCCTACCCATTGGACACTTGAGTCAGGTCCCCCTTGACGTTGAAGGGTTGCACACATTTGTGGATTTTGAGTTCATCAATATTGTTCATGACACAAACCCATATCTTGCATTGCTAGGGATAGATTGGGCTATTGACAACCAAACCATTACAAACTTCCAGAAACGCATCCTCTCATTCAAGGATAATGGGATGAGAGTGGTGTCACCCATTGACCCGTTAGAAGGACAGAGATACATCAAGCCCGTATATAATGATGGCCAAGCTGATTACCTCAACCAAATCTACAATGTTACTGCACTACGAGAGGACTACATCGATCTGATAGCGAATGGGAACCTAATATGGAAGAGTGCTAGTTCCTGCACATCTGACTTGTGGGAAGCTTTCAAGAATTGGTAGAACATAATACATGAAGTATTTATGAGGAGATGTGCGAGAGTTACCAGGTACATGAAATGGGTGTATAATTAGCTGCGTGAGCTACCCACCTATGAGGGTTTACCTAACCTTGCAACCTTCTTAAACGAGTTTGAAGGACTTGTAATCGATTCGCAATGCTTTTCTTTGCTAGAATTATATAACAAACTGGAAATAGTGTAGAAGATTGATGGAAGTCAGATTCAGAGAAGAGGTCACCCTGGTAAACCATAAGTATTCGGGTTAGCAAACTCTGTGGAACATTTCAATCATTATCGCATCACATTTGCAGAATACCCAAGGCAAGAGTGGGTACATAATTTCATACATACGTTGGAAATGACACCTAGAACCTTGTATACATTTATGGAATTATGACAAGAAACCCAAGACTAGGAAGGGATCACTAACCAATTTGCACATACATTTGAATTTGCTGATGAGCACAATACAGTTGATGTTATGCACTTATATCTGAGCATGTGGGAACACATCCCACAATCACATCAGAATGGCTCTACACTAATTATATGGGAGCACATCCCACAAGCACATTAGACTTTCTCTGCACTGGTCATGTGGGAACACATCCCACAATCACGTCAAAATGTCTCTGCACTGATCATGTGGGAACACATCCCACAACCACATTAGAATGTATCTGCACTTCCATCTGACCATGGAAGAAACCAATCCTCTCACCATGTCAGAAGGGCACAACACTTATATCTGACCATGGGAGGCCCCGCCTACCACCATGTCAGAAAGGCTCACAGACTCATCACTTATTCTTGGAAGGAACCTCGATCTGGTGAACACCAAGCTTCTCCCCGAAGTACTCAAACTTCACTGGCCATTTTTGGCATAGAATCATATCAGGGATGATTACATCCAAGGATAAATTGTGAGCTTCTCCAGGACCGATTACATCTAAGGACAACCTACAGGACCATTTACGTCTAAGCCACCTATAAGCTTCACGAGGATTTTATGCTCAGGAAACCTATCTCACTGGCTATGCTAGAACTCCCTCTTTCGAGAGATCTTGATCTGGATCACATAGTGGAGCTTCACTGTTCCTCTCGGCATCATACACAAATTCAAGTCAGATCAATCAAATCAAATAGTATTTTTTCAAAAGAAACATACTACCTCCCAAATATCTGAGTAAGTGGCAACATATTTTGCCTTGGCTGTACTCAGTGCCACACATGACTGCTTCTTGCTACACCAAGAAATCACATCTGATCTCATGCTAAAGTAGCACCCCAAAGTTAATCTTTTGATTTGCCTCATACTTGAGCCCATAATCAATTGCACCCTTCACGTACCTCAATGCATGCTTTGCAACCATTAGGTGAACATGTCTCAATGTGTTCACAGCAAAGAAAATATTTGGTCTCGTATTCGTCAGGTATATCAAGGAAAAAATCATCTAATGATACATCGTGGCATCAATCATCTCTAATGAAGCATCACGCAATAGCTTTAGGTTCGATGCCATAGGTGTGGTCATGGCCTTGTAGTCCATTATCCTGAACATGTTTAGGATATCTATTGCATACTTCCCTTGTCCCAAGGAGATTCCATCTGCATTCTTCCACACCTCCATGCCTAGAAAGTAGTGCATCATATCCAATTCTTTCATCTTGAACAAGGAAGCATGTCTCCTTCTTGAAACTTTAACAAGTTCCTCTTTTTTGTCAGGAGCAAGTCATCGACATTTAACAAGAGCATCACTGGTCTTCCACCTTCAACCTTGAAGTAAAGGTTGGAATCTACTTTACTCTTAGTAAATCCTAGATTCATCAGTAATATTCCCATCCTATTGTACCATGTCGAACCTCGAGATATTCTATAGTCACCCCCTCTGAAGCGAAGCATCATTCTCCCTTTGTCTTTCATACTCTATTCACTGAAGCATTCTATACTGGAGTGACAAGTAGCTTCCTCTGCTACTAATATTCTATGTATCCATCTAGGGTCACTGGATACCAAGATCCTCTATCTTGAACCTTTTCAAAAGTTCTTCTTGCACCAATCTATGTGCTTGTCATCCTCTATAGCCTTTCATCTTCAACATTGTAGCAAAGGTTAAGATTGTCATCACTCTAGGTGATCTTAAAGATCCTCATGTGTGTGATATCCCACGGGTGCCTTCTAAGGTCATACAAGGTATTCTCTCATTTGGAAAAATGACTCTACCTGTCATGTGTCTTATCTTCCAGTGGCTACAAATGTCTCTTCGTAGTCTATGCCTTCCTTCTGTGAGACGCCTCGTGCTATGAATCTTGCCATGTATCCCACGATGTTTCCATATACTACAGGTTGGATCGTGTAGATCCATATGGAAGACATTATGGACTTCCCTTCAGGTATTGATACTGCATCCTAGACATCATTCTTCTTGAACGGGTACTCTCCTTCCCTTTCTTCTTGGCTACTTCTTCATAGCTGGAAGGCTCTGTATCAATGATGTCGGTCAATGGTGTCGCATAACTGCACTATGTCTAAGATTTCTTCTATCTTTGAAAGTATCATCATATTATTCTTCATCTTGGATTCTTTCTTGAATTGTCGTCACTTGTTCTTCGCAACAAGTCTCATCCTTATTTTCTTGTAGGTGATTGTACACGATCTTTTCTACAAGTCAAATGCACCATTTGTATGGTTAGAAACATTTCATAATGCATATTATCAATGGTAAATTATTATGCATAAATATATAATCATGAAACCATTTTAGACAATACAACATTCATTCATATCTCATCCGGGTTTATTCAAACATAACTCTCTGACAGATTTGGAATAAACCGGAATGTATTTAATAGCTTGGATTAGTGGAATATTCACACTGACATTTCGTAATTCTCCTGGGAGATCAAATTCGTACTGCGGCATTAGTTTTTCAACAATTAAGCATTGAGGGTATGATGGAGTTCATTGTTTCCCTGTTTCTTGTGTATTCTTGGGTGGGATGGGAGGGTTATTATTTCCATATTGAAAAAGTGATATCTCTGGTGCTTCTTCATACTGAATTGGTGAGGTATCTAGTGTCTCTTCATTTTCTTCCTCTGTAATTCAGGGAGAGGTAGTTTTATTGATATTTATTCCAGAGAGTAATTGGATGTCATGGAATTCTACTCTGGAAATGGAATAGGCTGGATAATTAGATAAATCGGAAGCCATTGCAGGTTGTCTAACCAAATTATTAGGGTTAGGAGTGCTTTGTGGAGAAAGGACTGGTGTAGGAGTTGGATTGTTCAATGGCAGTGTTAACCGATGTTGTGGAGGAGGTTGCATTAATGGTTGTACTGATGCAAATTGGAAGTGGGGGTTTTACATTTGAGGAGGTTGTGATTGGATTTGTTGTTGATTCCAAAAGCCTATATTTATCCAGTTTGGTTGCCAGGGTTTTTTTTGTGAGTATGGAGGTGCCAAGGTTTGTTGTGGCATAGGTGGATTCCAAGGTTGGGAGTTTTTTGGGACTTGTAGACCTTGTGAGACTTTTAGTTGGTGTATTTGAGCATTATTCCAATAAGGATTAAATTATTGCATAGTATCTAGCATTGTACCTCAAGGTCGAGGTCTCCATGGGCGCTTTTGAGAAATAAAGCAAACAAGTTTTGCATCTGTCCCTGCTTCCGCATATATATCCTTAAGTCCTCGAAGTGAGGGGAATTATTTTGTAGAATTCTCCGAGTCACATAAAAGGAATATTTCCACTTTGTCTAAGGTACAGCTCTTGAGAGTGTTATCTCTAGATCTACTCCAGCAAAATTATTATTTGTAATGGTTTTAAAATTTTGAAAAATAGGGGTTTAGTGCCAAAGTCTCGATTAAGAATAAAATCATTATGGGTATATGGAATTACAAATATGTTCACCAATTACATGTTTTATACAGTACTCATACAAATGCCAAGTGGTTGAACTCAGGTGACATACAAACATCAGAAGGAGGCTAAGTGTTCTTTCTTGCTGCCAGTAGTGGAGATGCTTTTGAAATGTTTTGAAATATGCAGGGTTTGCATAAATAGTACACCTTCCTGGAGCATTTAAAGGAATCTGTGGTCAGTTTCTTATAAAATATGACTAGATTTCACTTGCTGCTTTGTATGAAATATCAGATGAAGGATGAATACATAGCTGGTTTATGATGAATGCCTTTGTAAAAACATTAAAGATGTAATGAATATGAGAAATCAAATGCAATTACCAAATTACATAAAATTCCCAGCAATAGAGAGATTTTCCCAACTGCTAGAGAAATTAAATGGAGTTAGTCTACAAATGTATGGCTGTAGAGTCATTCAGAAGGCTGTCGAGGTTGTTGATACAGACCAGCAATTGAAGCTCATCCAGGAATTGGATGGACATGTTATGCGTTGTGTGCTAGATCAAAATGGGAACCATGTTATCCAGAAGTGTATTGAGTGTATTTCTCAAGATAAAATACATTTCATTATTTTGGCCTTTTTTGGGCAAGTTGTGGCACTGTCCTCCCAGACATATGGCTGTCGTGTATTCAAAGAATGTTGGAGCACTGCAAAGAGGACAAGATACAGAGTATTATAATGGATGAGATCTTGCAATCTGTCTGCACTCTGGCCCAAGATCGATATGGAAACTATGTGGTACAGCACGTCCTTGAACATGGTAAACCACATGAGCGTGCTGCTGAGAAACTAGCTTGGCAAATAGTTCAGATGAGTCAATTGCTTCAAATGTTATTGAGAAATGTTTACAATTTGGAGGTCCAACTGAGCGACAGATTCTGATCAGTGAGATGCTGGGCTCTACAGATGAAAATGAGCCCATCCAGGCAATGATGAAAGATCAGTTGGCAAATTATGTTGTTCAAAAGGTTTTTGGAAACTTGTGATGATTAACAACGTGAAGTGAAAGGTTACGCCCTCTATTGGATCTCCGGGTCTCTATCACTGGAGGTGTTCAATTCGATCTTGTCAAGAGGGTTCTGAGGGATATCAATCGTTCTGGCCAGGCACCTGAGGATATCATTCATCAAATATCAGAAACAGTTTATCCTATGTAGAAGGCATTCCTTGAATCTGACCTGGAGGCTGCACATATTAAAATTGTGAACAAATTCAATCCTTTTTCTGGATTTCAAACACCAAATTACATTTTAAAGTATACTCAAATTGTGACAGTGGATCAAATTAAGGAAGCATTATCTGTAGATCATATAGAGAAAACTGAAGAAACATATGACATCTATCTTTTTCCCCCTGGGGAAGATCCAGAGACATGTCAATCTTACCTGAGGATGCGGAATAGGGATGGCAAGTACAGTCTTATGTTTGAAGAATGGGTTACAGACAATCCATTTATCATATCTCCAAGAATTACATTTGAAGTTAGTGTCCGTCTGCTGGGAGGTTTGATGGCTCTTGGGTACACAATAACAACCATATTGAAGAGTATAAGCCACGTATTTTCAGATGACGGGTTGATTGTGAAACTTGATAAACTTGAACAATTGCATAGAAAATACATGCAGGTGCAAGGTAAGGACATAACTCGAGTTGCAGAGGTTGCAAGTAAATTGGGCCTTGATGGTTCTTATTTCATTCTTTGTCGCATTAAAGTGCATTTAAATGACTTAAAGAAGTATACATATGGAAAGCATATAGTTGCTCGATTTCAGAAGCTTGTCACAGCTAGAGAGAAGCGTATCGGGACTCGTTCAATGCATCCCTTGTAAATTCTGGAGAGATACATATGAGAACCTGTATAGATCTCCAGTAGAAAGCTCCAGATGTCAGGTTTGAGACTGTTGATGTGGCAACCCGGTTACTTATTCCTATTATAGTGTTACAAAACCATAATCGTTACAATATCTTTGAAGCAGGGCACAACTACAGTATTGATATGAAAGCCATTGAGATGGAGGTAAAAAAGAGGGTTCATTACTGTTCAGTTGTAGAATAAATTACAAGTGGCAGAGTATGTTGTTTCCAGATCCATATTTTTAGGCATTAAATCAAGAACAATTCAGATTTTCGGTGAAGATCGATTCAAGAATTCCAACACTTGGCAGTTGAAACATACAGATGGCAGAGTCAGCATTTGAAGACCAGACGAGATAGCCATTAACTGTTGATTACATCCAAATGACCCATGTAGGATCTATTCGGTGATTATATTATTGTTATAATTACTGTGAAGAGGCATATTGATCACGGTGACACAAAGATATATTTGCAAGCTGTTGAATTTTCAAGGGTACATGTGGCCTAGCGGGACAGTTCCAGATCACAAGTTTGAAGGATTAAAGTTCAGAAGTTCCAAATTATTAGGAGCGTATTCAAGCTTGTTTCTATTTTTAGTTTTCTGTTAAGATTTCATTCTAAAATGTTTGCAACAAATATATGGTGTACTTTTATATAAATTGGAGGATTTTTCAATGAAAGAGGGGAGGTCCCAGCCAGAAGCTCGAGAGCAGAGAAGGGCGAGTTCTTCCTTTCAGGAGAACGTAGGGGACTGTGAGGTTGGCAGTTTTTGGGAAATGATGCTGGATGAATTGTAAATATATCTGTATAACATAAACTCCTTCCAGCTTCAACAGGTTCTAGTTTTGAATGAAATATAATGATGATTTGTTTCTGTAATGCATGAATTGTTTTTCTGGTAATTCTTTTACATATATGGTCATTCACAATCCATTATTGTAATTCTTATCAAGAGAAACAGTTATCTTTAAATATTCATACATAGTCACAGTTTCACTTTGTGTTATCAGGATCATAGAATCCTTATGATTGAATGTTGTATTGTACTTTTATGTTATGTGGTCTCTATGATTTGTCTTGCAGCCCTCATTGATTTACCAGCCTATCCTATGCTCTGATCTGCTCATGAATACCTGTACTTATCCATATGTTATATACCAGCTCATTGTAAAATGTGTGATGATTTTGATTTCAATCCTGTAAACTGTATAAACAAGTGATATCAGCCTAGTGTCCTTTTAGTACTGTAGGTTTCTACTAGCCCTGGTTTGATACCAGCTTCTATGTTGTCTTTGATTTCATTTGATTTAATCATTTTCAAACTAATATTTCCTTAAGCTTGGATCCCGTAGTCTAGGTCCAACTTTAGGGATAACAGAGAGGGTTCCTTTTTCTGCATATAGGGAAAACAATGGATAAAGCTCGATCTTTCTCTTCTTTCCTTTTCTTTTCCTGAAGTGCATCCAGCTTATAAATCAAAGAGCTAAGGATATCATTTTTAAAATCCTCTAGGATATTGCTACATCTGACCTCAAAACTTCTTCCCTTAAAGTCTTGGTGGTTCTTTTCACTGCATCTCTGATCCCTTTTCCTAACCTAGAGGCATTCCCTGAATATCTTCTACAAAGGTGACATATTTCTGCATACTAGGGATACATCCATTGCACCTATTGAATTTAGAAACTCAATGCAATCATCTTTGGTTCCTCATAAGAGTAGATTTTTCAATTTATCATCATGTAATGCATTTTGTCTTGATCTTTGCACTTTGGATTGAAATATCTCCACATAGTACTCTAAGTTTTCATCCTCTTGCTAGGTCATTTTAAAGATGGATTCCTTCTGATCCTTATCGTTGTAATATTCTTGGTATTTATCCAGGAATACTTTATTCATCTGGGCCCATATTGTAATGTTATCCCCTCCCATCCCCATGAACCACCTAAATGGCCGATTCTTCAAAGTGGATGGAAACATTTTCATTTTTTGTTGATCCATAACATAATCATAACTTATTCAATGGACATAAAATTCAAATAGAAATGTCTTTGGTTCCTCACTTGACATACCATAAAAAATCAGCAATATTGAATGTGGGATGTTCTTCACCAGGTTTGTAAGTCTAGTCATTGAATTTCTAATTACAAATTATAAGGTATAGGTTCTTCTACTTGATTCCTATCCATTCATCTCTCCTTGGTTTTGTATTCTCTATTTGGAATGTGCTCACCCCTGCCAACCATATTTACCCAGAAGTATTCCAATGTATCCTATCTAGGTGCCAATGGAGATTTGGTAGACTATTGTTCCTCGCTCAACTAGCTGTCACCACTTAAATGATTGGGAATATCTTCTTCCTAAACAAATTGTTCTCCCTGAACAAATTATGTCACTGAAAGGTTTTCATCAACATGCATTGTTACAACCGTTCGATTAGTGGGAGTGCTGGAATGCTTCAGACTCCCTTGCTTTGGAATGTTGGTAGAAGGTTTCCTCCTTCGAGTATGCCCTCCTCTTATTGATCTTTATGCAATTCTTGCATGGTTTGTACCTGGGGGTATCATATGCATATACAATCCTACATGTACTATCTCTTATTCTACGCATGAATAATTGGTATGATTCAGAATCATAGAGACCTGTGTTAGGAATTATTCTAGTGGAATTGTTTGTTCTTCTTACTAATCCCTCCTCAGAAATCATGCAAGACTATTTTCAGAAAATATCATACACAACACACTAAAAGGAAAAATGGATAAATCACACCCACATAATCAAAACAATCAAGGAAAATTGCAATGTCCTTGGCAGCTCCCCAACAACGGAGCCAAAATGACGAGCTGTTTCTTTCACCTTTTAATAAAAATGCAATGGAAAGTTGTACACAAATCATGAACCTTAGATTTTAGAGGCTTCGTAGCTACCTAACAGTGTTTATCTCAAACAATGTAATATGAATTATTTATGATACAAAGGAAGTCAATGAACTTGTAAAACTAGATTTAAAATGAAAGTACGTGGTGAATGGTATTTCTAACAAAGACACTACTATAGGAAAAACATTACATTCACTCCAAATGGAAGCATTGTCTATTGATTACAGTTGATTACCTCACTATGCCACGAAAATAAATTTAATAACATGATCTAAATTAATCAACTCAGAAATTCTTGTAAGAAACAAATTCAATAAAACAAAAGCTACAATAATAGAATCATAAAGGACTAATTGAGTTTTAGCAGCATGCTTCTATTGCTAAAAACAAAATTTGAAGAAATATTTGATGTGACTATTTAACCACAGAGTTATTTCCTTTATCCAAAATCCACCATCCACGTGTCCCTTTGCATTCAATAATAATAAAAACATTTGCACTAATTGATCGTATCACAATTTAAGCATTCACACCCAACTATGATCAGCATAAAAAATTCTAAATGCAAAACAATAAATCAAATATCAGAATGCATGGACAAAGAAAAATCCTAACTACAATAGCATCTATCACAGAAGGGGGCCCTACCTTCTGAGATAAGGGATGAACAAGCCAATCACTCACACCAAATTTATTAACACATCCAAAATCAGGAAAATAGAAAATTTATATAATAGATTATGATTAAAACAACGTTCTATAAGTCTATGTAAAATCATGGCTAACCCCCCTTTGAGAGCATTCCAAGTTTTTATACATCAACACCCATAGAGAAAATTATGAAGAAATGTACAGTTACAACCTATTTCCAAATAAGTCTCATCATCTTAATTTTCAAAAGATTTCATGAGCCAATCCTTGGATGGTAGTGTGAGGAGTGGAGGTGGTTCTAAAAATTTATGAGAACAATAAACACATTTGTTAGATGACCGAGAAAATTACAAGTCATTGACTGGTTCCGCAATCCCTAATCTTGCTAGAGAATCACTGATCCCCGGATTGGATACGGAACCATGAAACGCGTTTAGTATCTTGACCAAGAATGATGTGAAATGATCAGTAGGATCACATTAAACTAGCGAGGAGCCTTGATCAAAATATACATGTTTCTTTTGCTTTCATAATATGTATAAATTTGAGGCTTATCTGCAAGTCTTTGTAGCCTTCCATGATTAATCCATTATGAAACCTGAAATTAGAACAACGGTGAACCTAAAACACCACTTCTTTAGTAGAAAATTATTAAAACATAACTCTATCCAAATCATCACTAAATTACAAAGATCAAGGAAAACATAATCAATCCTTACCAAAGCCAAAACCTTGCTAAATGTGGTCAAGAGAGCTAGTGATGGTATAGGAACAAGTCAAAAAGTTCATAAATGAGGTAGAAATAGGAGAACAAAAAGCGTAATATACACAAATCTTCAATACATAAGATAGAGAAGATACATAAGCCATAAATATTTTCCTTCGGGAAACCATAAAGGAGAAAATCCTACAAACTTCCTCAGAATAGTTATGTCACTAATACAATATCACAATTTGGAAAATCCCAAGAATAAGAAGTCTTCTGCAACTCGCTCTCTTTCTTCATTTAGGGAACTTGTCCTCTCTCTCCTAATACGCGCATGAGAGGATGTGTGTGTGTCCAAATAAGGATGGAACCTCCATATTTATATTCTTATGTTGTGTAACTTAACTAACCAGGTCATTCAGGTAACCTCTTTGGGGCCGACCTAACTAGGAAGAGTCAATAATACATTTTACTTTATTTATCTTGGGGACTATTGCCCTGACTTACAACGGAGGGTTTAATTGAATCTCCATACACAATAATGACATCCTGAAAGGAGGGAAAACATCTCTTATGGGGTACAATAATAGAAAATGATAATATACAATAGAATATATTATGAAGTTACAAATACAATAACAAAATATCAATATGTCCTCATTTATCCTAATGTTCTTGTTTGTTGTTATTCATTTTGGGATACATCTTGTGTCCTCTAGTTTGTTTTAGCATGAAGGCATCCTCCTTGATTTATATCCATTATTCAATCTCAACTTTGGTATCCTTACACCTCATAACTTCATCCTCCCTTCATAATCATTGCTAGGCCCCGACAATGGAACCATTGTTTGATGGTCATTTCAAGACTGAGGGTTTGGCATAATGACGAACAAGACCTTACAGGAGTCGTCAATTTCAATAATTTGCAAGCAAAGTAAGGTCTCTCTTGAGATGCACATAATAAATTACACATAATCCTGATGCAAATATGCATAGGAAGGAGTGTGTTATTTCTCACTAACTGTAGAAAACAATAACAACTTCACATTTATAAGAATTAGGCCTCGAAACTCTAAACATGGCCATGTAGTTGAAAAGTAGGCCCGGAAAAGATATCGCGCATGCAATGTGTTACAAATCACACATGTGATTTATAACACATCACACACACACATGTTTCATAACACATCATGCACGTGATCTCATAATATATTCTATATGTTTATATGAAGAAAACAACTATTGTAAGTTATCTTATTGGTTTATGATTGATACAGCACCCAAAACAAGATACTAACATCGATTATTGTGGAAATGGGAAACAAAGGAATAGAATAAGAAGATAAAAAAGAATAAAAGAATGCTTATGAACTAATCCAAGAATTTAGAGCAATGCAAGTGAAGGCACGAGGAATTGAAAGCATGCTCCAATTCCAAGAAAATTAGCTGATGCAAGTCTTTTTACCAATTTACAATAGGATAAGCATACACATTCAACATATGAGCCCCTCATTTTCAATAAAAATGGATTGAGAAGCCCTTCAAGAAGTAAAGAATAGGTTCTCATCAGCAGATGTTGCAATTCCATCATCAAGCAAGTTACACACAAATATGCCACCATTTGAAGATGATTTGGATGAGGAGGAAACACGACACTTTTGGCCTATAATTGTTATCCAAATCATGCAATTTAAGATTTATAACTATATATCAAGTGCATGTTTTGTAGTTATAAATCATGCACAATTTTTCTTTGTCACCAAGTTTTTTTGGCAAGAAGAAGGTAATTGAATTTAAAATAAATGCCCTCACATTTATTTGCACTAAGACTAAGCCTCGTCACATGTCAAGGTGGTGTCACTCTTCCTATTTGTTTGTTTTGGAGTAAGCTTTGGGCTAACCAAACCTATGGTATAGAATATGGTAAACCATAAATAATTATGCAGCTCACCATTTTTCTCAATATGAGTGTGTTTTACCCCTTAGTAGATTATGTTGCACACACAATTTTTTTTTCTTTAGACCCATATTTCTGCATATTCCAAATATATATATATATATATAGATAGATAGATAGATAGATAGATAGATATATAGATAGATAGATATTTTAAATATTGTTTTTATATTTTTCTTAAACACATTGTTAGTGGGGTTTCCATAACTTTTTTGTTTCTCAAACATTTAAAAAGTTATATGTTGCAATACTAACACTCACATCTACATGCTATCAACAAACTAAGTCATGAACATTGCATTAAGACCTTTAAAAGATGCACCCACACTTGACATATTGTTTTAGAGGTTTGATCACTAAGATAGTTAAAAAATTATAAATCATTAAATTTATTTTTAAAAAATAGTGCCATGGTAGCATTATTTGCTCTCTATATGTCTACCGGTATTTGTAGGTTGAATCCATCATTTAGGCATTCATAGGATGCACCCAAAAACACATATACATTATCATTTACCCAAAAAATAAATAGTACATGTTATAAAATATCAAACTTGATATAGTTATGACCAGTTTCAATAGATACAATTTATATATTTGGAAACTTGATTCAGTTTTTTAGATTTCATCTTTTCTACTCTAGGAAAGATTCAGTATGTAAGAATCTTAGGATATCCATGTAAGTTGAGGGATGCCTCTTTTATGTCATCAAAAAAAACTTTCATTAGCTTGCACCCACCCTTATACACAATATAATCACATTAAGTTTAAATAGAGTCAACATTTTCAAGATTACAAGTGATTTAAATGAACAACTACCATGTTTATATCCACCATACACATCAATAACATTAATGTTTCACAATTCACAAACCTTTTGACTAATATATTTAAAAATAAATAACATTGTGTTTTATTTTGAATCATTGGATTCCATAGGCCCAATGTATTCATTTTAATATTAATATTTTTTCAACAATTACATTATAGTGCCTTTAAAAAAAATCTATACACTTATCCTAAATTTTCAACATATTTTTTTCCTAAATACTTTCATCCATCAATCCATGTCCATCAAAGTAACACATAGAAATATATCCAATCAAGTTTGTTTATCTATGTGTCTCATTAAGTTACTCAAATCCATTCTCAATGTTGAAGGTCATAGAAACATATAGCGATTAATGGTTAGAGTCACAATGTTTAGCTATGAAATTTTATTTTAAGTTATAAAGTGTAGTTAATATATGTAAATTAAATTATGGTTTCTTTCAGTCATTTGATATAAAATTGTTTCAATTACCAAACATATTATATTATTGTTTTATTTTAATTTTAAATTTTATAGTAGTTTAGGGTTTTATTTTAAATTTTAATATTAAAAAAATAAGTTAATAAATATAAAAGTAAAAAAAACTAAATATTAATCTTAAAAATTATAAGTGATAAACGTTAGACTATGGTATTTGTTACCGATTGAAATGGTAATCCAAGCGACGGACAAGCATATCTCCAAACTTCTTTGGAAGTCGAAACCTCCCATGGGATAGCCCTATGTAACTCTACAAAAGACAATTAGACACCAAATATATCTTTGTGTGTGCTTAAGGCCACCTAATGGAGTCAATCAAAAAGTAGAATAGATTTACTATGTAAGTGTATGTGAAATATGAATTTATTTAACAATAAGAAAATTACCAATACCAGTCTCATAACAAGTATGCATTGTCATACAAATATGGAGTATCTTTAATCTAATAAACCAATTAATTCCAATGTGAAATGTTATGACACGAATATATTTTTTGATTCGTTTCACTCCATAGCAGTGGGAGATTGCATGTGCTTCACATCCGGACAATGTCTTGTTGTAGTTGTATACAACTTAAGTGAAGAGACATGGAGTTGGCTTCCAATGCCCACATCTAAAAGTCCAAGAATTGGATATCACCGTATAATGGATTTTAATCCTAGGTCCGACATAAGGGTCTGATAAAGGTATTTTCATTGGGATTAGTTTCCTCACTTCATCTTCATTTTTTTTTTGAAAAAAGTTTAAATATTCTAGTATAATTTTCTTTCGGATTAGTTTCCTCATTTCAGTTGTTGTTATCAAAGAAAGTGGATGTTCCCAGATTAAATTAGTTTTATCCTTAAAGAAGGTTGAAACCTTAAATTGATTCATTTACTATTTGATATGATATATCAAATATTCTTAAGTATATCATATCATTGTAAAAACCTTAATGCAATGATCTATACAGCTTCTATTATTATGGTAAGCAATTGATCAACACTCCTCACCCTCATGTTGGTTGTGGATACTAATATTCGAGAGATATTATTGAGCAGCTATGTTTGTACACCAAGTTTACTACACACTCATCCCAGCTGGGGGGTACGGAGGGACTTTGTCCCCCCCACAGGGGTTTAGGCCAATAGTTTTGTGGACCCATGGTAATGGGTTAATCGTAGTATTTTCCCATGGTATTTCCCTATAAAAGAAAGCATTGTAAAATGGTTTTGTATTGTATTTTAACATTGTAAACAATCTTTGCAATTGGGTGAGATAGACTGTGAGACTATGAGGAGGAAGTGTAGCGGAGTTGCTGTAGGTTGTATCCCTTCATCTTTCGGGAATTTTATAAAAGGACTTACAATTTATGTGTGGACGTAGCCCAGTTTTTGGGTGAACCAAATTATATCTATGTCTCTCTGTAATGTGTTAAATGTGTTTTTCATCTTGTTTAATGATTTAACTGTATAACTATTATTGCTCTATAGTCTTGTTTTCTAACAATTTCTATCATATCCAAAAGGTCTATTTGGAATGTAAAATCGAAGGAAAGAAGGGTTCCTAGTTTGGGTGGGAGAAATGGAGGAAGAGGGAAAGTTTAGGGTCAAGAAATTTAACATCCAGAACTACCAGTTATGGAAGATGCAAATGGAGCACTATCTATACCTATCGTTGTGCAAAAAATAAAAATAGTCGGCAACTATGAAGGATGAAGAATGGGAGGTTCTTTATAGAAAGGCACTGGGAAAATACGGATGTGCCTAGATTCCTCGGTGTCTTTCAGTATTTCAAAAGAAAAAAAAACAGAGGGTGTGATGAGCGCATTAGGTAATCTCTACCAAAAACCCTCAGCTTCTAACAAGGTATTTTTAATGAAGCGTTAATTTAATATGAATATGTCGGAAGGTGGATCTATTGCTGACCATTTAAATGAGTTTAATACACTTACCAGTTAGTTAAGTTCTGTAAAAGTGAACTTTGATGATGAGCTTAGGGATCTTATAATATTGTGCTCATTTCCAGAAAGTTGGAATAACTTGGACACGGTAGCAAGTAACTTTGTCCCTAGTTCAAACACTCTTATGTTTGATGACGTTGTTGATGTTATTCTTAGTGAGGAAATGCAAAGAAAAAACACAGGTGAGACATCACGTAATACTTTGAAAATGGAGAGAAGATATGAAAAAAGGAGAGAGAAAGGAGCCCAAGTAATTGTAGCAAGTCTGGAAAGGGTAGATGAAAGTCCAGATTCAAGAAAATAGAGTGCTGGAAATTTGGTAAGAAAGGACATCTGAAGAAATACTGCGTATCTACAAAGAAGCAAATGTAGCAAGTGATGTGTTACAAGATGATTTGATTCTTGCATTAGATAATACTAGTGATTACTAGGTAGTATATTTAGGGGATTCATGTCATGCTGCACCCCATAGGAAATTCTTTCATGATTATGTTCAAGGTCATTTTGGACATGTTTTTTTGAGGGGTGATGAACCATGTAAAATTGATAGAATGGGTAAGGTACAGATTAAGGTAAATAATGGAAATGAATGGATGCTAAAATATGCAAGGCACATTCCTGCTATGAAAATATATATATTCTCAACAGGGCAGTTGGGTGATAGCAGGTGTTTGTATACGTTTGGAAAAACGTGGTGGAATATCACTAATGGAGCACTGGTAATAGAAAAAGGATATAGGGTAGGTATATTGTATTTATTTCCTCATAATACTAATTATTCTACCTCTATAGCTTCCATAGAAACTTGGTGTAGTGTTGTGGCATCATAGACTTGGCCACATGAGTGAGAAGGGGATACAAATTCTCCACTCAACGAAACTTCTTCCAGATATGAAGCATGTAAGTTTGGAATTCTGTGAGAACTGTGTTTATGGAAAACATAAGAGAGTTATATTTCTCAAGGTTGGGAAATTGGAGAAGACTAAAAAGTTAGATCTTGTGAATATATATGTATCAGGACTAGCTCAGGTACAATCTCTTGGTTTATCTTATTATTATGTTACTTTTATTGATGATGCAAGTAGAAAAACTTTGGCCCTTATTGCATTAGATAGAAATCCGATGTGTTTGATACTTTTAAGAAGTGGAAATATTTGGCTAAGAATGAGACACAAAAAATATTGAAATGTATCAGATCCGATAATGGAGGTGAATACTGCATCAAGGATTTTGATAGTTACTTTTCACACAATGGGATTCGTAGAGAGAAGAGAATCCCTAGAACACCACAAGAAAATGGTGTGTTAGAAAGAATGAACAGAATGATCATGGACTGTGCGAGGTGTATGAGATTACATGTAGGATTTCCCTTACATTTTTGGGATGATTCTATAAACATTGTTTTTTATGATAAATAAAGGGCCTTGAAACACTTTGGATGGTGGAATTACATAGGAGGCATGGACAATTAAATAGGTAAACTAATCATTTATGAGAACTTTTGGTTGTGAAGCATTTTTCCATATTGATAAAGATGATAGAACAAAGCTTGAGCTAAATCCAAGAAATGTACCTTTATTGGATACAAGGTTGATGGTTTTCATTATCGTTTATAAGATTATGAAAAATGAAAAATAATTAGGATTACAGATGTAGTATTCAATGAAAAGGTTATGCACAAAGATCAGTTGCAGGGTAAGAAAGAGGAAAAGGAAAACACAGAGTACAAAATGCTTGATGAAATCAAATAAAATGAAGTTCAAAAGGAACTAGAACATCAAGAGAAGCAGCAAGTACCTGAAACTCCTACAAATGTAAGAAAATATACTAGGTTAAGTAGACCCCCTGAACAATTCTCTCATTCACTCTATTATTTATTGATGACTGATTCTGGTGAACCAGAATGTTATGAAGAAGAAATGCAGATAGAAACTAGAAAGAAGTGGGAGCAAGGCATGGATGAGGAGATAGAATCATTAATAAGAAACAAGACTTGGGATTTGGTTAAGTTTCCTTGAGGAAAAAGGGCATTGGAGAATAAATGGGTTTACAGGTTGAAGGAAGAAGAGGAGGAAAGAAGCGGTACAAGGCTAAAATTGTTGTAAAGGGGTTTGCACAAAAGAAAGCTATAGATTTTGATGAAATATTTTCTCCTATTGTTAAAATGAATTCAATTAGAACTATTTTAAGTCTAGTGGTAGTAGAATATTTGCATCTTGACTAGTTAGATGTAAAAACAACCTTTCTATATGGGGATTTGGAGGAAGAAATTTATAGGTAGTAGCCACAGGGGTATGAGGTGAAAGGGAAGGAGAATTTGGCTTGCAGGTTGAAGAAGAGATTGTATGGCCTGAAACAAGCTCCAAGGTAGTGGTATTTAAAATTTGATAATTTTATGAAAGAACAAGGATATAGTAGATTTCCTTTTGACCACTATGTTTATTTCAAGAGGCTAGATAATGGAAGATATAGTACCTTGTTACTGTATGTGGATGACATTCTTGTTGCAAGGTCTAACTTGCATGATATAAATGTTCTCAGAAGAAAACTAGCCAAATCATTTGTTATGAATGATTCGGGTGCTAGAAAGAAAATACTTGGTATGATAATATCAAGAGATAGGAAAAATTGCAAATTGACGTTGTCTGAAGGTGAGTACAAAGAAAATGTGTTGGGGAGGTTTAGAATGAAAAATGAAAAACCAGTTAGTACACCTTTGGACAGAAATTACAAACTAAGTAAGGAAATGTGTCCAACAACACGAGAAGAGATATACTACATGTTCAAGGTTACCTATTCATCACTGGTTGGAAGCTTGATGTATGTGTTGGCCCCTGAAATAGCCCCTTTTTACTACACCTTCTATACCCTTTTTTTCCTTGACCCACTACATTCCTACACACCAGATAGAGGTTTTCTCTTGTTATATTTTTATTATTTAAGCAATATGATCTTAGGATCTCATCTGAGAGAGTAACATGCACAGCAATAAACACAAGAGACAAGAGACAAAAAATTTTCCCTGCGGAAACCATAAAAGAGAAAACCCTGTAACTTCCTCAAAGATAGAATGAGCACCAATGGCAGTAGTGAAAACCCAAAGATAGAAAAGATGATCTCCAACAGTTGTTCTCTCTCTCTCTCTTGAGAGAGCTTCTCCTCTCTCACTCATGTGCCCTAGTGAGTGAGTGTGTGTGTGATGTATAGAAATGGGGAGAGCCTCGCTTGTATTTATATTCTTCTGTTCAATTTATGTCCACTCCAACAAGTCAGCCTCACTTAAAAATTACTTACAAGGGATGAATTCTCTAGGAGAGTCTAATAACCCTAGTGCCCCACAACTGTGGTGACTTTTCCCTCCAATCAACAAGGAGGGTTAACCTTGACTCAATTGAATCTCCTGATTAGAACATCAGGGAATGACACAACTCAATTACATTATAGATACTTCCTGGAATAAACATCAGGGTACAATACATAATATATACAAGTGAATACATTCTGAAGTTACAAATACATCAACACTCCCTCTTAACTAGGGAGGTATTTTTTTGACACAATTTATCAGCACAAGTATTCTTCTCTGTATCATCTAGATGATCATCAAGTCATATTCAACTCATATTCATCTTCAAGTCATCTTCAAGTCATCTTCATCATCAAGTCATCTTCATCAAGTCTGGATCATCATTGGATCTGGATCATCACTGGATCATCATCGAGTCTGGATCATCACTTGATTTGGAGCATCACTAGATCATCATCAAGTTTGGATCATCACTTGATCTTTAGCATCACTGGATCATCATCGCTGCTTCCTCTATCTCAATCAAACGGTGTTATCTCTTCATTCTTCTCGTCACAATAATTTCTATAGAGCCATCCCTTTTTCATGCTAGTTGTAGGCCTAGCCTCTAGGTAGAGAATTCATCTTCTTCATCACTTATATTGGACCATGAGAGAAACAAATCCAAGAACCATGTCAGAATGGCTCGCCCATCACTTATATCTTTCATTCTCAAAGAATGGATCTTAGCTCTAGGCTGATTGTCAGTCCCAAACTTAAAAAAAATTCTGGTAATTGACCATGTGCCTCCATTCTCCCAAAGAAAGGCCTCTTATCACTAAGCTCAGCTTTAGTCCTAGACTGAATCAATTTCCTGGTAACTGACTAGGTGCCTTCATCATATTTGGACATACTGTGGAATCCTCAGGAATGATTACGTGTGTCAACAAAACCTTGAAAGAGAATCCTAAGCACAGACTATAGGATCTCCTAGGATATTTTCTACGTGACTACCACCCCAAAACCACAAAAGAGCATCCTAGCACAGACTATAGGATCTCCCATGATCTTTTCTATGTTGTCAGGCAACACCTTAAAAGAGTGTCTTGCAACCTACAAAAACTCTAAAGAGCATCATGATACTTTTATGAACACATAGCTCAACCTATCAGATCTACAGTGCTGATTACATGCCTCTAGTAGCAAAACCTTAAAATAGAATCCTAGCACATACTATAGGATCTCCTGGGATATTTTCTATGATACCTATAGCAAAACCTTGAAAGAGATTCCTAGCACAGACTATAGGATCTCCCATGATCCGTTCTATGCTACCTGTATTGTAAACCTTTAAATAGCATCCTAGCACATACTATAGGATCTCCTGGGATATTTTCTATGCTACCTACACAACCTGTCCACGGCCAACCTGTAGAAAAACCTAGAAAGAGAATCTGAGCACATACTATCTAATCTCTTAAGATATTTTACATGCTTATCTGTACAATCTATCCACAGAGTATCATCTTGATACTCATCACAACATCATCCTGATGCATATCATCATCATATGATCATCCTGATTATCATCATATCAGAAATTGAAGCATGATCCTGATGCTCATCACACAACACTTACATCCATATCCATGGGAAGGATCCTCCTACCATGGTTGGAATGGCTCATGAAAATGTGTCCCATCACTTCTTCCTCGAAGTATCTTCTATCTGAAGAACACCAAGCATCTCTCTGAAGTACTCAAACTTCACCCTGGCTAGTGGTTTGGTTAACACATCTGCTATCTGCTCATCTGTCACAACATACTGGAACTTCAATGCTCCTATCTACACCATATCCCTGATATAGTGATATTTGATCTTGATGTGCTTCGACCTGTCTTGGAACACTGGGTTCTCAAACAACTTCACACAACTTTGGTTGTCATAGAAGAAACAGGTAGCATCCAACAGGAGATCAAATAACTCAGACGGTATCTTTCTGAGCCATACTACCTCACAACTAGCCGAACAAGCTGCGATGTACTCTACTTCGACTATACTCAGTGCTACACAGGATTGCTTCCTGCTAAACCAAGAGATCACACCTGATTCCATACTAAAGCAACACCTCAAGGTGCTCTTTCTATCTGTAGCACTGCTTGGACAATATGAATCAACATAACCCTCTAGGTTAAACTTTTGATTCGCATCATACTTGAGCCCATAATCAATCATACCCTTCAGGTACCTCAGAACATGATTTACAGCAGTTAGGTGAACATGTTTAGGATTTATCATAAACTGGCTCAAGTTGTTCACCGCAAAGAAAATATTTGGTCTCGTGTTTGTCAGGTACATCAAGGAACAAATCATCTGATGATACATCATGGCATCAGAAGAAACACTCAATAGCTTCATGTTCGATGCCATAGGTGTGGTCATGGCCTTCCATTCCATCATCTTGAACCTCTTCAGGATCTATACTGTATACTTCCCTTGTCCCAAGGATATTCCATCCACATTATACCACACCTCCATACTTAGAAAGTAGTGCATCATATCCAAGTCCTTCATCTTGAACTCAGCAGCAAGTCTCCTCCTTGCAACTTTAATGAGTTCCTCTTTTCTGTCAGGAACAAGTCATCCACATACAACAGGAGCATGACTGGTATTCCACATTCAACCTTGAAGAAAATGTTGGAATCTGCTTTACTCTCAGTAAATCCTAGATTCATCAGTAATCTATCCATCTTGTCGTACAATGTCAATCCTCGATATCTTTTGCAATTACTCCCTCTAAAGCAGAGCATCATTCTCCCTCTGTCTTTCAAAATTTATGCACTAAAACATTATGTACTGGAGTGACAAGTAGATCCTCAGCTACTAATATTCTATGTATATATCTAGGGTCACTGGATACCAAGATCCTTTATATTGAAAATGTTCTTCTCACACCCATTTGTGAGCTTGTCATCCTCTATAGGATTTCATCTTCAACCTTGTAGCAAAGGTTAAGATCTTCACCACTCTAGGTGATCTTCAAGCTCCTCATGTCTGTGTTATCCCATGGGTGCCTTCTGAGCTCATACAAGGCCTTCCTTCATTTGCACACATGATTCTGCATGTCATGTGTCTTAATTTCCAATAGCTGCAAATGTCTCTTTGTAGCCTATGCCTTCTTTTTGTGAGAAGCCTTGTGCTACGAATATTTCCTTGTAAGTTGTATCCCATGATGATTCCATCTACTGCATGATGGAACTATGAACTTCCCTTCAAGTCTTGATACTGTATCCTAGACATCATTCTTCTTGAACTAGTCTTCCCTTTCTTCTTGGCTACTTCTTCATCAATGATGTTGTTGCATTCATCATATTATTATTCATCTTGGATTATTTCTCAAACTGTTGTCACTTGTTCTTCATAACAAGTATCAACCTTCTTTGGTTGTAGGTGATTGTACAGGATCTTTCCTACAAGTCATATGCACTAGTTTTATGGTTAGAATTAAGTTCCCAGTTAGGTGAGGGAAGTGTTACAACTCTTCCAATAGTTGAGACTCAAGCTGGAGATGTTTCAGCTTATATTCCCACTAATGTAATTTCCATTACCAATGGAATCTGTTCCCCTTTATCTATGGAAGTTTGTGGCATTGGACCATTGGATTCATTCACAAGGGGTTTCGACCTCCTTATGGGTGGAAGCCATAGCTTGGATTAATAGTTCAGAACAATGTGGATGCGTTACTTACAAGGCACCAGAACATTTCATAAGGCATATTCATAATGGAATATTCTTATGCATAAATATATGATCATGCAACTATTTTAGCCAATACAAGATTCATCCATATCTCACGGAAATGTTCTAGATTCCTTGATGGGACCCTTAATTGATTGAGCCGAGGGAAATGTTGTGGCACCCGAAGAAGAAAGAGATAGAAGATTGGATGGACTTTAAAACGGTAGCATTAGCACAAGAGGAGAGCATAGGATCACGATGGAGTGCAGAAAAACTGGGTGGATAAGTAAATATACTCTGATATCCACGAGATCTTCTTTGCAGAGTTCCATGTTATATTGTATGAATGTTTTTCAAGATTGGTGACCAGACAACTGACGTTCCTGAGGAGAGAAACCGTCGAATGGAATGATCAGTTGGTCCGCGAGATAACCAATGTAAGTAACGCTATCTCTAGAAATTTTGATGTTTGGGTTGACAATATCTTGCAAGGATACATCACTAAGTTTGCAATAGATACTATAACCTCATATAGTGAGGCTAAAATAATTTTTTTCCAAGGATCCCGCAGAATATATTTTATATCTATTAGTACATGGATTAAAATGATCATCTATGATCAGGGTATCTTGTGTTGATTAGTTGAGTCACGTACCCGTGAGGGAGGCTATGTTGCAAATGACCTCTTAAGAAATGGGAGAGGATGAGTTGAAATGTTCCCAGGAAAAACAAAACCTGAATTAGAAGCTAGATTCCTAAGGAGTGGAAGGAGATTCAGATCAGGGAAAATAATAAAGATTGAAAGAGGGGGACAAAATCCTAGTCTATTCGAGGAGAGTGAACATGAACATCGGTCACACAAAGATGAAGGGTCTTGTGATGAAGAGGATGAATATAGCCCGATATCGAAAGGAGAAAAGGAATCAAAAGAATCTGTAGAGACACCAATATCAGGATGCAACTACATCACACCAGGAGTATCACTACTGACGAGATCAATATTCTCATCCCCAAAAAGGACTGATAATACCGATAGTGCTAGTACTGCGACTAGCAGGAAAGAGGGTTCACCTCCTTTGAATCCTTTTCCAGAGAACGCCGATGCCAACTCAATGGCTGGGGAAGACATTTGGTTACCCACATTCAATGGAAATGGAACAGAAGATACAAAGCAACATTGGTTCCTCTGTGAAGTTGTTTGGATGGTTCGGTTAGTCCATAATAAGACATAAAGAAGGAGCAAATGATCACAACTATGAGGAGTCATGCGCTATATTGGTTTATGAAGTTTTGTGCTGCACTGACTAGAACACTGCAAAAGACCCTTGAAAATATCAAAGATGCAATGATCTATGAGTTTAGAAAGCCTAAATATGAATCATAGTGCATTACTGAGATCAAGGAGATAAAACAAGCATTGGGAGAATCAGTGTGGGACTTTGACCAACGGTTTAAAACTTTGATGGCCAAGGTAATATTTCAAATGTCAGATGTACAACATAAAGAGTAGTTTATTGTCACATTATTACCACACATCCAAGGATGATT
The DNA here is from genome assembly GCA_001517045.1 of Pseudotsuga menziesii. Taxonomy (NCBI): domain Eukaryota; kingdom Viridiplantae; phylum Streptophyta; class Pinopsida; order Pinales; family Pinaceae; genus Pseudotsuga; species Pseudotsuga menziesii. Next base: position 300,459 of record LPNX010013565.1, read on the forward strand.
AATGGAACAAAATATTGAGTCACAGACATAAACACTAGAGTTGGCGATGAAGCTAGAAGCCTCTCCCATTGGCGGCGATGCCACATGATTGGTACAGATTCAATCACAGTTGGCTAATATAATGACACAACTATAGGACATTGGGAAGGGAAATGAAGCACAAGAATATTTGTGGTGCACAAAGTGTAGAATAGATGGGAACACTAAGGATAACTGTCTGACCTTCATGAACTATATTGCGTCAGGTGCACCAAACCCATTAAATGGCCAAGGACTACCATAACGTCGGATATGCTAGTCTAGAGGGCATCGTGACGGTGAGTGCCTATACCTATAGAATATTGTGATTACCCCAGCAAATATTTTTTGTAAGTTTTGTAAGTCGGTAGTATATGAAGAAAAAGAATACAGAGCATACAAGCTCTTAAAAGAAAAGACTTTCAACACCTACTTAATGAAAAATGAGGGGATGGTTCAGGCTGAACTGGTGCAAGCATCGCATTAGCCTATGCATTTCCCACCCAATCAATACTGAAATTAGTATCAACCTTAGTACGTGTCTTAGCAGTCGTACATGTAAAAAACTCACTACCAGCCACACTACCAGCAGGACTAGTACCCACCGCAACAACCACACCTGCAGGGAAGGGGTGGTTGAAACTTTCGACGATGTTATAGAGGATTTCACCACACTAGGTGAATCACACATTGTATGGCCTTCCCCTGTCCCGCTGCAGACTCATTAGCCCCTATGGACCACTTTTTGTCTTTTGATGTATCCTTGATCATCCCTAAAAACATAAGAAAATTGATATACGCGGCTTTTTCCCCAATAACCGTGTACATACGCAGATATTCCCTCTATAGTCGTGTACATCGGGATGTGTGCATAATCCAAATCCTTTTGGAGTTTTCCTTGACTTGGATCCAACTCATATGACTCCTGGCCTTCCATATGCCTTGAGATCGCACAGATTCGACCCTTCATTATCCCTTGTGAAGCTATATAAGGAACCTTTTGGTACATTGAAAGAGGAGGAGAAAGATAAGAGAGAATTGAGAGTAACGAAGCTATAGTCCATTGTTGCCAGAACTTATGCTTGAGTCTACATCCCTTTGTCCCTTGGAGCACTGTTGTGTTATTCCCAAGCTTGCCTTTTGCTAGTAAGCTTGCTATTGAAGTGATGGAGGATTGAGGTGGTGGAGGCCCAAGTGGGGGATTCAGTTTCTCCAGTTCGCAGACGTGCCGTCAAAGGTTGTCACTTGTAATCTCTGATTCATATTAATAGAAATATATTTTCCTATCCAGTAATGTGTATTTGAATGAATATTGTTTCCATTGGAATATGTCAAATGCTTTTACATTATTGATTATATATGCTAGAATAGATCTAACACCATGAAATATAGTATGCTTGTATTGTTTATTTGTTGTTGAGGATGTGCTATAACAATTCAAGATGAAGATTGGAAAGCTCAACGGGGATCTACTTCAACCGTCCGAAATAAGGTACTAGGTTCGATCCTTTAGTGTTAGATGTTTTTATTTCTATTGCATATTGGGAAATATTGATTTCTGGAGTCTAGCTGTCTGTTGTGGTACCCCAAGCCATAGGAATTTCTCTCCATAACAAAATTGGCGACTCCGCTCGGGATGTCCCTTGTTTTTATTTGGGGGTTTACGGACACAATGGGCTTGATATTATTGATTTGCTCTTGGTTTCTCTCTGTTTCTGTGTCACATTTTATAGTATGTTTGTTCAGTGACACTCCCCTTTATTGGTTTGGCCTTGACCTGCTTTTTACCACTGCCTTCTCTATATATGTGGGTTTTTGGCTGAAAGTCATGTACATACGCGGATTTTTGGGCAAAAGGCACGTACATACGCAGCTGTTCTTTATATAATCACGTACATCCTCCCTTTTGGTGAGTCTGATATTGTGGGAAGTTGTTGGGTGGGTTGTGAGTGTGGTGGGGTCTTCCTTGGGTCTGAGGTTGTCTATTGGATGCTTCTTTTGTGACCAGAGACCATTCGTTCCCATCTCAGGTATCACGTGTACACTGGCATATAGGTTAGGTTCACCACCATTTGCATTTTGCATGACCTTATGACCATGTCACTATATCCTTAGGTACGAACCCACTCTATTATGTCACGAAACCTCCTTGCTGCTTTAGAAGTGGCATGATATGAGTGGTAGAGCCTCACCTTACATGGGTACCCTAGTTAGCTCCTTATTTGTATTTGGTGCCCATGCTGATGTTTCTCCTTTTAGGGTGTGGGAGTCTGTTGTATAGTATTGCCATGACATTTCGCAAGAGCCTCATACTCCTCTTGATCTTATGCTGGCCATGTTCCCTCCGGACTCCCTTGTATCAAGTGGTGGATGCATTATCATGAGCTTTTCCTGTCTTATTGAGCTTTATGCCGGCTCTCCTGACATTGCGTTTCAGCCGTATAGCCCTATCTTGTCTCATGTCTAGCCATGCAGAGCCATTTTTTATATATCCTTCATAGCTTGATTTCCCTTTTTTACCGGGAGGGGATTTTCCCCCGAGTGTCGATATCCTACACATGTGTCCTTGCATTGAGCATAGGTATGTTCCACTGCATGGAACTAGTTTGTTTTCCTTTATGACACTCGTCTCCTCCTAGTTTGTAACTATAAAGCTAGTTTATTCTTTTTTCAAGATTTTCAAATAACTGAAAAAGACCAAAAAAAATAAAAAAACCAAAAAGCCGGACAAGAAAATATATTATCTTTGGCAGCTGTTGAGTCGTGTCTCCTTCGAACAGAGCATTGTATATCACATCCGTTGGTTGGGTTATAGTTTCACTTTAGGAGTTGTACTCGTTTATCTGAGTTTATCTCCACCGACTGGTTATGCTTCTAGTCCCTATGGAGCCTCTATTGATGCCTCCTGCGTCATAGAGATGTCCCAGTTTGTATATCGAGTCTATGCTGCCTTTATTCAGTCACCATACGCTGTTATGCTCTTGTTCGAAGGAAGTTGAAACCTGAGTTGGCCATTCCTCAATTATCTTGACTTTGCATGTCGGCCATTCCCGGTACAATACTAGTTCGTGCACCTTATGATCGAGTCCTTCCACATTAGACAGATTTGCTGAGCACCTCGTGTTGGATGATGGGGGATGCCTTAATGCCCTCCTTCTAGCGGATTTCATCCCATCGACTTCAAATCATTTATTCTGGGATTGGAGTCTAGAGTAATATTGAGTTCCTTGAGACTTGCAGTCATCAGTGGCAAGTTCTCTCACCATCGACAGTTTTGGGAATACATCAATGTCCCCTGATCGATGGATTCTCTCAAGTGTTCGACCTCAACACATTTATTCACACTTGTTAGTTTGCACTCTAGTACCTTGATTCCCATTTTCATTATCGGTGGGTGATCTCGCTTCTGTTAACGGAATACATCAATGACCAGTAATCAGACGATGGACTACTATGTTCGACCTCGACACCTCTATTCGCATAGTAGGACATGTACTCATAGCGGTTTGTGTAGAATACCTTCCATATTGGTGGCATCTTTTATATGCTACCTCCTTGATCGTGCCAGTGTTCATGAGATTTCAGCTCTCGTGACTTGTTCCAGTATATGTCAGACATTTCCATCCACTATGGAGATCTTGATCTATTATATATCTTCAGCCTTTGTGGAGATCATGGTCCTTTGTATATCTTCATCATGGAGATTCTGATCTATGTATATTGTACGTGGCGATGACCACATATGTTCTATCATGTTTCATGCCTATTCATGGCCATTGTACTCTTATGTATCCGGGACTACTATATGTATTTGCAGATTATATGTAGAGTTGTATCATGGTACTATGCTGATTGGGTGGCTGGTCTTCCATTTGGGTACCTTCATCACTTCCTTTTTGGGATGGACTTATAATGTATTTTGTCCATTGCATAACCCCTCTGACCTCACACATTAGGGGGCATCTATTATAGCGGATTTCACTACACTAGGTGAATCACACATTGTATGGCCTTCCCCTGTCCCGCTGCAGACTCATTAGCCCCTATGGACCACTTTTTGTCTTTTGATGTATCCTTGATCATCCCTAAAAACATAAGAAAATTGATATACGCGGCTTTTTCCCCAATAACCGCGTACATACGTAGATATTCCCTCTATAGTCACGTACATTGGGATGTGTGCATAATCCAAATCCTTTTGGAGTTTTCCTTGACTTGGATCCAACTCATATGACCCCTGGCCTTTCATATGCCTTGAGATCACACGGATTCGACCCTTCATTATCCCTTGTGAAGCTAAATAAGGAACCCTTTGGTACATTGAAAGAGGAGGAGAAAGATAAGAGAGAATTGAGAGTATCGAAACTATAGTCCATTGTTTCCAGAACTTATGCTTGAGTCTGCATCCCTTTGTCCCTTGGAGCACTGTTGTGTTCTTCCCAAGCTTGCCTTTTGCTAGTAAGCTTTCTATTGAAGTGATGGAGGATTGAGGTGGTGGAGACCCAAATGGGGGATTCAGTTTCTCTAGTTCGCAGACGTGCCGTCAGAGGTTGTCACTTGTAATCTCTGATTCATATTAATAGAAATATATTTTCCTGTCCAGTAATGTGTATTTGAATGAATATTGTTTCCATTGGAATATGCCAAATGCTTTTACATTATTGATTATATATGCTAGAATAGATCTAACACCATGAAATATAGTATGCTTGTATTTTTTATTTGTTGTTGAGGACGTGCTATAACAATTCAAGCTGAAGATTGGAAAGCTCAATGGGGATCTACTTCAACCGTCCGGAATAAGGTACGAGGTTCGATCCTTTAGTGTTAGATGTTTTTATTTCTATTGCGTATTGGGAAAGATTGATTTCTGGAGTCTAGCTATCTGTTGTGGTACCCCAAGCCATAGGAATTTCTCTCCGTAATAGACGAAGAGGTGGGGGAGGTGGATTTGGTAAAGGAAGAGGCCAAGTTATGTGCTATAACTAGGGACAAATGGGTCACTACGCTAGAGATTACTTAGAACTTGTGAAGATATGTTGATATTGTAAGGGACAGAACCACAATGTTGAGCAATGTCCTCAGTTGATCGAAAAATGGCAAGCAAGGACCATCGTAGGACGTAACCCTGCGAAGAATGAAAACGCAAATACTAACATGAATGCTCAGATGATTACGGTTGAACCATGAGATCTGAATGTTGTTTTCATAACATAAGAAGGAGCCGTGACATGAGCTAATTAGGATAAAGCACATGAACAACAACAACCATAGGTACGATCTGTGACACAGAAGAAGGAATCAATTGATGCCTAGAAACAAAAGGAAACATTCTTGGAGGTATGACCTGAGTTTGTGAATTTAGTAGAACTGTCAATGTCATAAGGATTCAAGGAGATGCCTTAACGATTTCAGTGCATATTTCATAAGAATGCTCCACAAAAGGTTAGTAAGCTCAGATCCTTTCTTTCAAGTTGCTTAACGCTAATATAATATAAAGATGCTATTACAAAACTGTAGGAAATGATATAAGAGATTCCCATAGATCCATGGGATGAAAAGAAGGTTAATCAAGTGAGAAAGAAGTTCAAAACTGGCAGTGATTTAAGAATGACAACGCAGATAGGTGACTACATTAGTTTATACCTGGGGTCTGATTTCAATATCTTAAAAAGAAAAACCTGGGAAAGTAAGGGCAAGCCACACCTGGAATGGTCTCCTATCTAGCTGTGACTTGCAAATCAAGTGAAGGTCCTACCCATTGGATGCTTGAGTCGGGTCCCCCTCAACGTTGAAGGGTTGCACACATTTGCAGACTTTGAGGTCATCAATATTGTTGATGACACAAACCCGTATTCTGCATTGTTGGGGATAGATTGGGATATTGACAACCAAACCATTACAAACTTCAAGAAACACATCCTCTCATTCGAGGATAATGAGATGATATTGGTGTTTCCCATTGACTCGTTAGAAGGACAGAGATACGTTGATCTAATATATAATGATGGCTAGGATGACTACCTCGACCAAATCTACAATTTTATTGCACTAAAAGAGGACTACATTAATCCAACAGTAGATGGGAACCTAATCTGGAAGAGTTCTAGTTCCTACACATCCGAATCAGGGGAATCTTTGGAGAATTGAAAGAACATACTACATGAAGTATCTATGAGGAGATGCACAAGCTACGTGCGATGGGTGGAGAATGAGCTGCTTGAGCTACCCACCTATGAGGGTTTACCTAACCTTGCAACCTTCTTAAACGAGTTTGAAGGACTTGTAATGGAATCGCAGCACTTTTTCACATTGGATCATGTCATAAAAGCTACACCTGCTAGATGGTGGGGTGCGCATAAGAACTCTATAACAAATTGGCCATAGTGCATAAGATTGATGTAAGTCAGATTCGGAGAAGAGGTCACCCTAGTAAAGCATAAGTATTCGGGGTTAGCAAACCCTGTGGAAAATTTTAATAATTATCACATCACATTTGCAGAATACCCAAGGCAGGAGTGGGTACATCGTTTCATACATACATTGGAAATGACACCTAGAACCTGGTATACATCTATGGACTTGCAACAAGAAACCCAAGACTAGGAAGGGATCGCTAAGCAATTTGCACATACATTTGAATTTTCTAATGAGCACCGTATAGTTGATGTTGTGCACTTATATATGATCATGTGGGAACACATCCTGCAATCACATCAGAATGGCTCTACACTAATCATATGGGAACACATCCCACCATCACATCAGAATGTCTATGCATTGATCATGTGGGAACACATCCCACAATCACATCAAAATGTATATGCACTGATCATGTGGGAACACATCCCAAAATCACATTAAAATGTATCTACACTTACATCTAACCATGGAAGGGATCGATCCTCTCACAATGTCAGAAAGGCACAACACTTGTATCTAACCATGGGAGGCCCCACCTACCACCATGTGAGAAAGCCTCACGGACTCATCACTTCCTCTTGGAAGGAACCTAGACCTGGTGAACACGAAGCTTCTTCCTAAAGTACTCAAACTTCACTCTAGACATTTATAGCATAAAATTTGTGGAAATTGAACCCAGGTATTAGAACAATTACACTCACAACAATTGCCAATTACACATGCAAATTACTCACAAAGGAGATTGAATAATGGAGCATAACACTAATATGTATTGAATAAGTGTACAATAGCCAACCCTCTGAAGTCATAGGCTACCATAATAAATAATTATGTGAGAGATTCGAATGCATGAATATTCCATTGAATTTAGTCAAAAACAGGCTTACTAAAACTAAGCAAATCCCCCATAGGTGCATAAAGCAATTTCCAAAACTGTCTAAGAGCTCACGAATTGGAAAAATCAATTAGGCAAGATAATAGTGGATGGAAGGACAACTCATACATGCTTTTCATAGGAGAAAAGAGTGGAGGATGGGCAGGACAAAAAACAAGTTAACTTCACCTAGTCAAACTTTCCCAATTTCCTTAAAACACTGAAAAAGCAGGCAATAAAGTAGAAAAAGCAGACATGTGCTAAGGAGGCCAGGAATAAATCAGATTTGATTCCAGGAGGTTTCCCAAGTGCTCCATGACTCAAAATTAGCAAGTTTGACTAGTATGGATGTGTAGATGACAACTTGCATAAGGTGGAATATGGAAACTAAGCAAATAAGACAAAAAATGGATTAATTAATGTCTAAGGTAGCTAACTGTTATCCCTAAAGTTGAACCTAGACTACGCAATTCAAGCTTAAGGACATATTTGTTCAAAAATGTATAAATCAAATGAAATCAAATTAAAAACACAAGCTGCTATCAAAACAGGGCTAATGGAACCTCTCAGTACTAGAAGGCACTAAGCTAGTATTACTTGTTTGTACAGTTTTCACAGTTTAGGTATGAAATCAAAACATCACACAATTTACAATGAACAGAGCTGGTATATATCATAGATGGGTAATTACAGGTATTTATCAGGAGATTAAAGTATTGAAGTAAAGGCTGGTATGAATCAGAGCTGCAGGAAAATCAAACAGATGCTGTATAACATGAAATCAATCACAAAGTTCAATACCCAGGTACTATGATCCTAAATCATGAAGTGAAACTGTCAATGTTTGTAAAAATAAAAGATAACTGTCATCTCACGATAAGAATTATTGTAATGGAATATGAATGACCATGTACATAATAGAATTATCAGAGAGACAATTTATATAACACAAAGGCAAATCATCATCAAGTTTATTCAAAACTAGAACCTGTCATTGAAGCTGTAAAAATTTCATGCTACACAGATGTGCTTACAAATGATCAAGCATGGCTGCCCAAAACTGCTAACCTACAGTCCCCTGCGTTCTCCTGAAAGGAAGAACTCACCCCTTATCTGGTCTCGAGCCCTTAGCTGGGACCCCCTTCTTACCTTACATATAAGATTTTACATTTATAGATAAATTGAATTCTCAAAACCATTTGAGATCCACAATTTCAGGATCGAATCTGCTCCAAAATTGGGAAGTCAGACCCTTTTTAATCTGGAGCTTATCTTTAACTTGAAATATGGAATTAATCTGGCAGATTCCAAATACTCTACCACTTGTAATTGATTCTACAACTGCTTGCTAAGGATATTTTTATTGCCGATCCTCCTTTGAATTTAAGCTTGGTCTCTGTCACTTGTCACCAATCATAACCGTAATGTTGATTTTATGCCTAAAGATCTGGACCTGATCCTTGCATGTCGCCTTCAAACCTGAGATGGACCGCTTGAAATCTTGTAGCTGCCAGGTACTCGATCTAAAATTACACTCTGCTATTTGAGAAATAGCATTATTCTACTACCTATTTTTTAACCCATTCTTCATGATTTGGAAACAGTAATGAACCCTGCGTCAATCTCTTCCTCTGAGCAAATCTAGTGTTCTCTGCACCAGTATAAATACAGACTTGTGATCCTTTTAATTGACTTTCCATCTGACGTAACAAATCTACAGGGCATAGAGGATCATTTTCACCTACTATAAATGACACTGGTATTTTCAGGTGAGAATTCAAAGAAGGATCAAATCTTGTTCCATAGAAACAAACATTTGCACCAAAATGAGATTCTATGTCTCTAGCAAGGGTTTCAACTAAACGACCACCTCTGAAATAGAATCCTACAATGGTCAGTTTGTATGATAATCCAGCTGCGCTAAACTCATCTAAAATCCATTTTGCAAATATGTCGATGTCACTTGCAACTCTCTGTGGTCGATGTTTCCTTCGCCATTCTTCAAATTCACTGTGAGGCCTATCCTTGCTCTGGGCTTTGACTTGCTCCATTGCCTGTGCCGGACTCCATTCGAGCAGAGCCTATACTGTCAATTTCATCCATAAAGATAATCAAAGGAGCATGCTCTCTTGCCATAACAAAAAGTTCACGAACCATCCTTGATCCTTCTCCAATGTACTTCTGAACCAATTCAGAACTTGAAACTCTAATAAAAGTGCAATCGGTATGATGAGAAACTGCCCTGGCCAGCACTATCTCTGCGCAACAAAACAATAAATCTGTCTGCAAATTCATTTCTTCTTCATCATCAAATCGTGGTTACTCTCTGCTCACGGATTGGTATCAATAAATGGACTCAAATGACCACACACATGGCGATAATACTCAGTTTTCCATTTCATTAACTTAGAACCTCACTTAGATTTTCTTTCCTCTCAAAATTGCTTCGCTGAGGTCTACTTTTGTCCTGCTGAGCTCTACGCACAGCATACTGGATGTGTCGTTCATGCTCTTTCAAGATTTCATCAATATTTCCAGAGGGCGGTAGCAATGGTGCCGAGTAATGTATTTTGTCCCGTTGACCACCATAACCCTGCCAGTTCATGGTATCTTCTTGACTTGCAACCCTTTGATCTCTCCTATGATGAGTTTCCGGCAGATCCTGCAAGTGATAATTATCTAAACCTTTAAATGATTCAAGTTGTTGAAACCAAGTCCAATCTTTTCTGCTCGGATGTTCTGTAACTTTGAGAAATTCATGCTTCCCATTATTATGTACACCATCTATTGCATCAATACGATTATGTTGCCACATGCCACTCCGGTCCTTATGTGTGTATATACCAGCATTATTTCTTGCTGCTGCCACTAAACGAGGTAAATTTGACAAATCCACTCCAGGTTTTAACAAAAATAATCTTGTATTTCATTGGATTTTTCGTCCTTGGATCAATCTGCTCTAACAGCTCCATTATTTCACATTCCTCAACAACAAAATAAATATGCAGTATAGCTTTGTAACCAGCAGTAAATATTGCTTTATGTTCCAGTAGCTCCACTATCTGTAACTGCGTGCTTTGGAATGTAGGCTAGTATATACATTGTAATCCAAACCCATTTGGACATTCTTAGAGATAACATCTGGTTCTGTCTGGGGATGGCATGCTCCCTGTGAGCTGCCAAGAACTTGCAAACTTGTGCCTTATCCATTGGGCTATACGGTCAACTCTTCAGTCAACCCCTGAAAAATTTTGAAATCTGCCCCCTTTTATTCAAATAAAATAATTGTAAACCTGCTAAAAATCTAATCACCATGAAAGCTGCAAAATGTAAGTGCTCATGAACGAGCTTATTTATCCACACATCTACTCTGCTCTTGGAGAAATCAAGCTGATCATGTGTAACTTGATTTCCAATGGAACCAAGTTAAGAACTGAATTAGCAATTGAAATCCTGAAACATGCTTCTGTAAAATAAAGATTGAAGAATTTGCAGCCATCTTATCATGAATCTGAAACCCACATTTATAGCTGAACAAAACTAAATGGATGGAATTGATAAAAACCTCGAGATAGGCAGCCACGGGATCATAATAATTTAAAATGGTATTTTGATCAGATATCCCTATTTCTTCTTGAAGATAAGCAAGCTTCCTCTGGATAAACTCTGACCTCACTATCTCCATAAAACCATCTTCTTCACAATCATTTGAAAACCACTTTCTACTTTCTAAGATATGTAGATTTAATTCTTCATTCCAAACCACGCACCTAAAAATGCTTGGAGCAACAGCAGTAATACTGTCATCTTGAGAAGTCTTTTCTAACAACCAATTTTCGTACTCTAAGTCAAATGCTTTTAAAATCTTCTTCAAAAAATCAATTTTATCTTCTTCACTTGAAATGTTATCAGAATCTAAAAAAGAAGACAACTCTTTGTTTAATTCATCAACAGAAGACATACTCATCCATTCTCGAAAATCTTGAAGAAAAACATGATCTACCTCCACCCCAGTAGTCTTGGTACATGAAGTAACTCGCTTAGTAACTGAATCTTGCATTTTGAAACCAATGGAGTCACCCGGTGAATAAATCTGTAGTCCAACTAATACCCTGCTCCTGTCCACCATCAAGAGCTGGATCCAATCTTTGTCGTTCTTTCCCGGGGAAGATATCCTTTCCTTTGTCCGTCCCCGTCAGCGGCGCCAGAAGATGTTATCCCTAAAGTTGAACCTAGACTACGGGATTCAAGCTTAAGGAAATCTTTGTTCAAAAATGTATAAATCAAATGAAATCAAATTAAAAACACAAGCTGCTATCAAAACAGGGCTAATGGAACCTCTCAGTACTAGAAGGCACTAAGCTAGTATTACTTGTTTCTACAGTTTTCACAGTTTAGGTATGAAATCAAAACATCACACAATTTACAATGAACAGAGCTGGTATATATCACAGATGGGTAAATACAGGTATTTATCAGGAGATCAAAGTATTGAAATAAATGCTGGTATGAATCAGAGCTACAGGAAAATCAAACAAATGCTGTATAACATGAAATCAATCACAAAGTTCAATACCCAGGTACTATGATCCTAAATCATGAAGTGAAACTGTCAATGTTTGTAAAAATAAAAGATAACTGTCATTTCACGATAAGAATTATTGTAATGGAATATGAATGACCATGTACATAACAGAATTATCAGAGAGACAATTTATATAACACAAAGGCAAATCATCATCAAGTTTATTCAAAACTAGAACCTGTCATTGAAGCTGTAAAAAGTTCATGCTACACAGATGTGCTTACAAACGATCAAGCATGGCTCCCCAAAACTGCCAACCTATAGTCCCCTGCGTTCTCCTGAAAGGAAGAACTCACCCCTTATCTGCTCTCGAGCCTTTAGCTGGGACCCCCTTCTTACCTTACATATAAGTTTTTGCATTTATAGATAAAATGAATTCTCAAAAAAATTTGAGATCCACAATTTCAGGATCGAATCTGCTCCAAAATTGGGAAGTCAATCCCTTTTTAATCTGGAGCTTATCTTTAACTTGAAATTTGGAATTAATCTGGCAGATTCCAAATACTTTGCCACTTGTAATTGATTCTACAACTGCTTGCTAAGGATATTTTTATTGCCGATCCTCCTTTGAATTTAAGCTTGGTCTCTGTCACTTGTCACCAATCATAACCGTAATGTTGATTTTATGCCTAAAGATCTGGACCTGATCCTTGAATGTCGCCTTCAAACCTAAAATGGACCGCTTGAAATCTTGTAGCTGCTAGGTACTTGATCTAAAATTACACTCTGCTATTTGAGAAATAGCATTATTCTACTACCTCTTTTTTAACCCATTCTTCATGATTTGGAAACAGTAATGAACCCTGCATCAATCTCTTCCTCTGAGCAAATCTAGTGTTCTCTGCACCAGTATAAATACAAACTTGTGATCCTTTTAATTGACTTTCCATCTGACGTAACAAATCTACAGGGCATAGAGGATCATTTTCACCTACTATAAACGAGACTGGTATTTTCAGGTGAGAAGTCAAAGAAGGATCAAATATTGTTCCATAGAAACAAATAGCTGTACCAAAATGAGATTATATGTCTCTAGCAAGGGTTTCAACTAAACGGCCACCTCCGAAATAGAATCCTACAATTGTCAGTTTGTATGATAATCCAGCTGTGCTAAACTCATCTAAAAGCCATTTTGCAAATATTTCAATGTCACTTGCAACTCTCTATGGTCGATGTTTCCTTCGCCATTCTTCAAATTCACTGTGAGGCCTATCCTTGCTCTAGGCTTTGACTTGCTCCATTGCCTATGCTAGACTGCATTCAAGCAGAGCCTATACTATCAATTTCATCCATAAAGATAATCAAAGGAGCATGCTCTCTTGCCATAACAAAAAGTTCACGAACCATCCTTGATCCTTCTCCAATGTACTTCTGAACCAATTCAGAACCTGAAACTCTAATAAAAGTGCAATCGGTATGATGAGAAACTGCCCTGTCCAGCACTATCTTTGTGCAACAAAACAATAACTCTATCTGCAAATTCATTTCTTCTTCATCATCAAATCGTGGTTACTCTCTGCTCACGGATTGGTATCAATAAATGGACTCAAACGACCACACACATGGCGATAATACTCAGTCTACCATTTCATTAACTCAGAACCTCACTTAGATTTTCTTTCCTCTCAAAATTGCTTCGCTGAGGTCTACTTTTGTTCTGCCGAGCTCTATGCACATCATACTGGATGTAGCATTCATGCTCTTTCAAGATTTCATCAATATTTCCAGAGGGTGGCAACAATGGTGCCGAGTAATGTATTTTTTCCCCTTGACCACCATAACCCTGCCAGTTCATGGTAGCTTCTTGACTTGCAACCCTTTGATCTCTCCTATGATGAGTTTCCGGCAGATCCTGCAAGTGATAATTATCTAAACCTTTAAATGATTCAAGTTGCTGGAACCGAGTCCAATATTGTCTTCTCGGATGTTCTGGAACTTTGAGAAATTCATGCTTCCCATTATTGTGTACACCATCTATTGCATCAATACGATTATGTTTCCACATGCCACTCCAGTCCTTATGTGTGTATATACCAGCATTATTTCTTGCTGCTGCCACTAAACCAGGTAAATTTGACAAATCATCTCCAGGTTTTAACAAAAATAATCTTGTATTTCATTGGCTTTTTCGTCCTTGGATCAATCTACTCTAACAGCTCCATTATTTCACATTCCTCAACAATAGAATAAATATGCAGTACAGCTTTGTAACCAGCAGTAAATATTGCTTTATGTTCCAGTAGCTCCACTATCTGTAACTGCGTGCTTTGGAATGCAGGGTAGTATATACATTGTAATCCAAACCCATTTGGACATTCTTAGAGATAACACTAACTATGGGTTGATTATTCTAACACCCCCGCTTAAGCCTGAATCATGAGTAATATATCAGCAAATTATAGGGCCTAGCAACAAGGCTTAGTCTCCCTTTACATACTGCATGTCCATTTAACCAAGGAAAGAGGCAAAAACCCAGTGGGAAAAATCCTCCCTTAAACATGGACTGTAAAACAAAATTTGGAAATCTTGTCATCACTCATGCTTCAAAGCGTGATCAACAATCCCCAGTAGTGATTTGAGATTGCTGAATGTCTTCTCACAAAAAACTTTGGTGAAGATATCATCTACTTGTTCTGAAGATGAACAGAAGAGTAGGTGAATGGTCCCATCATGCACACGCTGTCTGATGTAGTGCATATGGATCTCAATGTGTTTGGTTCTCTGCTTCTGAACTGAATCATTGCATATTCGAATGGTACTCTGATTATCATAGTAGATAGTAGTTGATTATTCTGATTTGAAGCCACACTCTCCAAGTAACCCCTGCAACCATAAACATTGAGTTGCTGCATTTACAAATCCTCTATACTCTGCTTCTGTAGATGAGAGTGCAATTGCACTCTGTTTCTTGCTTGACCAGCTGATTGGCCCTTCTACAAGCATGAACACATATCCTGATGTTGACTTTCGATCTGTGCTGTCACCTACCCAATCACTATCAGTAAACCCAATCAAATCAAGATCAGATTTAGCTGTATAGAATATCCCATGTGTCCATGTTCCCTGAACAAAGTTAAGGATCCTTTTGGCTACTTTCCAGTGGATCTCATGAGGCTGATCCATGTATCTAGAAGCCACACTTACTGCATAAGAAAGATCAGGTCTAGTATGTGTAAGATACAACAAACATCCAATCAATTGCCTATACAGTGTATTGTTTACCATAGGTGAAGAGGATCTACAATCAAATCATCATTATCAGACATATTAGAATCATCATGTTCAACTATCTCTTCACTTACATTCAGAGGTTCTGGTGGTGAAGAGGATTCTCTAACTTCCACTGTTGCTAGGGGCTCTTCTTGAAACTGAACACACCTTTCAATGAAGGATTTGTTTGTGCTCAAATTGATCAGCTTGTACCCTTTTGAATCTTTAGAGTACCCAACAAATAGACACTCTTGGCTTTGGGGCTGCAAATCCTTTCTCTTTTCTGTTGGAATTCTAGCCCAAGCCCTTGAGCCAAAAATCTTGAAATGGGTCACATGTAGCTTGTGCCCACTCCATGCTTTGAAAGGAGTCATACCATCAAGTTGTTTATGATCCACCCTATTCTATATATACGCTGTACAGTTTATAGCTTCATCCCAGTACTTTGGTGGCAAAGTCTTAGCCTCCATCGTGCATGTTGCCATCTCTTTCAGTGATCTGTTCTTCCTCTCAGCAACACCATTCTGCTGTGGTGTGTAAGGGATAGAATGCTGCATCTGAATACCTGCATCTGCACAATATTGAATAAACTCAGAATTGACATACTCACCACCATTTTCAGATCTGAGGACCTTGAGTTTCCTCCCAGACTGGTTTTCAACCAAAGCCTTAAAGACTTTGAAGAGGCCAAAAACTTCAGACTTGTGTTTCAGGAAGTAAACCCAGCAATACCTGGAAACGTCATCTATGAATGTCAATGCATATTTGGCCTGACTCATTGACATATGAGGAAATGGGCCAGCAACATCACTGTGGATCAAATCCAGAGGTGCAGAGGTTCTCTCATAACTAGCTCTCTCAAATTTATGCTCTGGGTATTTCCCTAGGATGCAACCTTGATAAACTCCTTTGGAAAACTTAATCGTTGGTAACCCTATGACCATTTATTTTTCACTAAGATTAGAAAGATACTTTTAATTTAGGTGGCCAAACCTTTCATGCCAAAGCTTGCTTTCCTCATTAGCATGAATCAGAAGAGCAGAGGGGTTTGAGTAGGGTACAAAGTGTGAGAACATGTATACCTTCGAAGTATGATTTGCAACTCCTTCTGCAAAGAATTTACCACTTGAGATCTCTGTGATCTCAACTTCATCAGGGGAGAATATGACCTTCTTTGGAGACCCTGTGTGGGTCATCTGATAGACTGATAAGAGGTTAGAGGCAAGACCTGGAACATACAACACATTACTGAACTTACCATGGTCAAGATCAATCCTCCCTTTGCCCAAACTTTCAGTGAGAGAGTCATCTCCCAATACTATTGGTGGACATTTCAACATGTCAAGTGAGGTGAATGCCTCCTTGGTCGAAACCATATGTCTTGAAGCTCCAGAATCAATGATGAAACTAGGTGAGCTTGATGTGCTAGCAACCAATGCATGAACTCTCTCTCTGTCTTCTGAACTTGATCCTCCTTCCCTCTTCTTTGAGCTGTCTGGAAGGGAGATACCATTCCTCTCCAAAATTTGGGTTAGAATGTCTATTTTCTTCTTCATGCAGGAGCTCTTAGAATGATTTCCCTTACTGTAGTATGTGCACTTGCTCATTTCTCCTTTGTTCTTCTTCTTCTGGGGGTTCTTCTTGGAACCTTGAGGCTCCTCTGGAGACTTGTTCTTGTCTCTCTTTTGCTCAGGTGGATTTTTAGATTTATTATTTCTTTTTGAATCCACCCTTGAACTCTAGCAACCATAGCTTGGTCTTTGGATGGTTTGATGGTGCCCATCATCACCAATTTATCTTGTTATTGTGTGAGAGATTCCATGAAATCTGCAAGGCTAGGAATCTTCTAGGCTTGAGCTATCAACTTTGTGGCATAGAAGGTCCAAAAAACACTGAATAGTTAGGGACAAGCTTTGAGATTATGGCCAAGACCATCTGATCATCCTTCTTTTCGATCCCACATTGTTTTAGCAGCAAAACAAGTGCTTTGAACTTGGAAAAATAGAGTTGCAGGGATTCAAAGCTATTGGGACTCAAGGAGATCAATTCATTTTCAATTTGATGTCCCCTCATCTCATCTGCCTTTCCAAAAGTATCAACAATATTCTCCCATACTCCATTCGGTGATGTCAATCCATCAAGATGGAAAAGGAGGTCTCTGGATATACTCAAACACAGGAGACCATAGGCCTCATCCCTCCTGTTGTGCCATTTTATCTTCTCTGCAGCTACATTGGGCTCTACTTCTATTTACATAGTCACTCTATAGAGGCCTTTCAATCTCAATAGTATCTCCATCTCTGCTTTCCATTCAAAGAAGTTAAATGGAGTCAAGATGATCTTCTGAGATTGATCCATAGCTCAGAAATTGTCCCGTCAGTCAGCAGAATGCTCCTAGTCAATGATGTTGAACCTATAAAACAAATTGGAAGGAGAGAAATAAATGTACAAAGGCTCTGATACCATGTGGAAATTGAACCTGGGTGTTAGAACAATTACACTCACAACAATTTCCAATTACACATGCAAATTACTCACAAAGGAGACTGAATAATGGAGCAGAACACTAATCTGTATTGAATAAGTGTACAATAGCCAAACCTGTGAAGTCATAGGCTTCCACAATAAATAATTACATGAGATATTCGAATGCATGAAGATGCCATTCGAATTTAGTCAAAAGCAGGCTTACTAAAACTAAGCAAATCCCCCATAGGTGCATAAAGCAGTTTCCAAAACTGTCTAGGAGCTCACGAATTGGAAAAATCAATTAGGCAAGATAATAGTGAATGGAACGATAACTCATACATGCTTTTCATAGGAGAAAATATTGGAGGATGTGGAGGACAAAAAACAAGTTAACTTAACCTAGTCAAACTTTCCCAATTTCCTTAAAACACTGAAAAAGCAGGCAATAAAGCAGAAAAAGAAGAAATGCACTAGGGAGGCTAGGAATAAAGTAGATTTGATTCCAAGAGGCTTCCCAAGTGCTCCTTGACTAAAAATTATCAAGTTTTACCACTATGGATGTGTAGATGACAACTTGCATAAGGTGGAATATGGAAAATAGGCAAATAAGACAAAAATTGGATTAATTAATGTCTAAGGTAGCTAACTATGGGTTGATTATTCTAACAGAATCATATTAGGGATGATTACATCTAAGGATAACTTGTGATATTTTCCAAGACTGATTACATCCCAGGACAACTTATAGGACCGTTTACATCTAAGCCACCTATGAGCTTCGCGAGGATTTTATGCTTAGAAAACCTATCTCATCGACTATGCTAGAACTCCCTCTTTCGAGAGATCTTGATCTAGATCACATACTAGAGATTCACTGGTCCTCTCTGCATCATACACAAATTCAATTCAGATCTATCAAATCAAATAGTATTTTTTCAAAAGAAACATACTACCTCCCAAATATCCAAGAAAGTGGCAACATATTTTGCCTCGGATGTACTCAGTTCCATGCAGGACTACTTCTTGCTACACCAAGAAATCACACCTAATCTCATACTAAAGTAGCACCCCAAAGTGCTCTTCCTGTCAATGACATTTTCTTCCCGATCCGAATCCTCATAACCTTCCAGGTTAATATTCTGATTGGCCTCATACTTGAGTCCATAATCAATTGTACCCTTCACATACCTCAATGCATGCTTTGCAACCATTAGGTGAACATGTCTCAATGTCTTCACAACAAAGCAAATATCTAGTCTCGTATTCGTTAGGTATATCAAGGAACAAATCATCTATTGATAGATTGTGGCATCAATCATCTCTGATGAAGCATCACACAATAGCTTCAGGTTCGATGACATAGGTGTGGCCATGTCCTTGTAGTCCATCATCATGAACCTCTTTAGGATATCTATTGCATACTTCCCTTGTCCCAGGGATATTCCATCTGCATTTTGCCACACCTCCATGCCTAAAAAGTAGTGCATCATATCCAATTCTTTCATCTCGACCTCGGAAGCATGTCTCCTTCTTGCAACTTTAATAAATTCCTCTTTTTTCTCAGGAACAAGTCATCGACATTCAATAGGATCATCACTGGTCTTCCAACTTCAACCTTAAAGTAAAGGTTTCAATCCACTTTACTCTCAATAAATCCTAGATTCATCAGTAATATGTCCATCCTGTTGTATCATGTCTAACCTTAGGATCTTCTGCATTCACTCCTTCTCAAGTGAAGCATCATTCTCCTTATTTCTTTCATACTCTATGAACTGAAGCATTCTGTACTAGAGTGACAAGTAGCTTCCTCTGCTACTAATATTCTATGTATCCATCTAGGGTCACTAGATACCAAGATCCTCTATCTTGAACCTTTTCAAAAGTTCTTGTTGCACCCATCTATGAGCTTGTCATCCTCTATAGCCTTTCATCTTCAACATTGTAGCAAAGGTTAAGATCGTCATCACTCTAGGTGATCTTAAAGATCCTCATGTGTGTGATATCCCATGGGTGCCTTCTAAGCTCTTACAAGGTATTCTCTCATTTTCACACATGGCTCTACCTATCATGTGTCTAGCTACAAATGTCTCTTCGTACTCTATGCCTTCTTTCTGTGAGAAGCCTCGTGCTACGAATCTTTCCTTGTTTCCCATGATGTTTCCATATACTGCAGGTTGGATCATGTAGATCCATATGGAAGACATTACGAACTTCCCTTCAGGTCTTGATACTGCATCCTAGACGTCATTCTTCTTGAACGGGTACTCTCCTTCCCTTTCTTCTTGTCTACTTCTTCATAGCTAGAAGGCTTTGTATCAATGATGTCACTCAACAGTGTTGCATAACTGCAATGTGTCTGAGATTTCTTCTTTCTTTGAAACTATTGTCATATTATTCTTGATCTTCGATTCTTTCTTGAACTGATGTCACTTGTTCTTCGCAACAATTCTCATCCTTCTTTTCTTGTAGGTGATTGTACGCGATCTTTTCTACAAGTAAAATGCACCAGTTGTATGATTAGAAACATTTCACAATGCATATTCATAATGGTAAATTCTGATGCATAAAGATATAATCATGCAACTATTTTAGACAATACAACATTCATCCATATCTCACTAAAACTTTCTAGATGCCTTCCATTTCTACCAAGACATCATTGAGATTGTGCACTAATCCAATATATCGGCAAAGAGGTTTCATTCTAGATAAGTAGTAATGGAGAGTTGTATAGAACCATGAGCTACTTACCCATCACATGCATATTAGTAATATACTGTCATTAATGCAAACATTCTATCATGCATAAAACATCAACTGAATATAAACAAATGCATAACAAAACAATATCATGAAATGACAATTGAATTCTTATCTTTATTTTTTTGTGGGTAGACTCCTTCTTTCTACTTCACCATCTTCTTCATTCATAACAGCATCATTTCTTATCCAAATGCTTAGGATGGATAATAGTTTGTTGAAGAATTGATTTCTTCATATTCCTCATCTCTTGAGGTATCTTCTTTGAATCGTGAAATATTGATCTTCAATTTCTCCCATCTTCTTTTCTCTTATTATGAGTCGAGCTTCTTCTAGTTTGTGCTCTTCCCAGAATCTCCTAAAAGTAATCACTTCCTTCTGGCACACATTCCTTGAATGAATGAATCCCATGATCCTGGGAGGCTATTCAAAGTGGTTATCAAAACGTCTTCATTCTCTAGTTCTTCATCCACTGCTTCAATTTGTTCTTTGATTTGAGAGACACTTGTAAATTATGACTGTATGGTCTCTGCATTCTAAATCTTCACATTCTTCAACTACTTTCTCGAAGTGATATTTTGATTTATGTTCTTCCCTTCAAATATCTTGGTCAAGGAATCAAAACATCTATTTAGGTGTCTTTAGGAAAGACACTTGTGGTAGAAGGTTATCCTTAATTGAATCGGCAATGGTTTTCTTGGCCTTGACCAAGTTCTTCTTGTGTAAGGATTTTAGCCTTATCTCCCTTTGGAATTGGAACCTTTCGACTTATGTAGGTGTCCAATTTCATTTTCTTCAATAACCAGTGAGATCCAATACTTCCATGGTTGGAAGTTGACATTTTCACCAAGCTTGTCATCAAGCTGGTGTGATTAGTCATTTTGAAATGAGAACCTCAAATGTAAATATCTGACCCTAAGAGAAACACATCCAAGAACCATGTCAGAATGGCCCGCCCAACACTTACATCTTTCGTTCTCAAATAATGGCTCTCAGCTCTAGGATGATTGTTAGTCCCAGACTTAAACAAATTCCTGGTAACTGACCATGTGCCTTCATTCTCCCAGAGAATGGACTCTTAGCACTAAGCTGAGCTTTAGTCCCAAACTGAATCAATTTCCTGGTAACTGACCAGGTGCCTCTGTTCTCCTAGAGAATGGATTCTGTAGGTCTTCATCATCTTTGGCCATACTGTGGAATCCTCAGGGCTGATTACATGTGTCAACAAAACCTTGAAAGAGAATCCTAGTACAGACTATAGGATATCCAAGTCTCTTTTACATGTGACCATGACAAAACCTCGAAAGAGCATCCTAGCACAGACTATAGGATCTTCTAGGATATATTCTATGTGACTATAACCACAAAATTGTGAAAGAGCATCCTAGCATAGACAATAGGATCTCCCAGGATCTTTTCTATGTTGTTAGGCATAAAACTTAAAAGAGTGTCTTGCGACCTGCAATAACTCTAAAGAGCATCCTAGTACTTTTATGAGCACATAGCTCAACCTATTGGATCTCCAAGGTTGATTACATGCCTCTAGGAGAAAAACCTTAAAATAGAATCCTAGCATAGACTATAGGATCTCCTAGGATCTTCTCTATGATACCTTTAGAAAAACCTCAAAAGAGCATCCTAGCATAGACTATAGGATCTCCCAGGATCTTTTCTATGCTACCTATAGCAAAACCTTTAAATAGCATCCTAGCACAGACTATAGGATCTCCCTTGATATTATCTATGCTACCTACACAACCTGTCCATGGCCAACCTATAGAAAAACCTCAAAAGAGCATCCAAACATAGACTATCGAATCTCTCAGGATATTTTACATGCTTATCTATACAATCTATCCATAGAGTATCATCCCAATACTCATCACAACATCATCCTGATGCATATCATCATAATGTGATAATCCTGATCATCATCATAGCAAAAACTAAAGCATCATCTTGATGCTCATCACACAGTGCTTACATCCACAGCCATGGGAAGGATCCTCCTACCATGCTTGGAATGGCTCCTGCAAATGTGTCCCATCACTTCCTCCTCAAATTATCTTCTATCTAAAGAACACAAAGCCTCTCTCTGAAGTACTCAAACTTCACCCTAGCTAGTGGTTTGGTCAACACATCTGCTATCTACTCATCTGTCACAACATACTCAAGCTTCAATGCTCCTCTCTGCACCATATCCTTGATATAATGATATTTGATCTCGATGTGATTTGACCTGTCGAGGAAGACTAGGTTCTCAGGAAACTTCACACAACTTTGGCTGTCATAGAAGATACAGGTAGCATCCAAAAAGAGATCAAATAAATTAGATAGTAGCTTCCTGAGACATACTGCCTCACAACTAGCCCAACAAGCTACGATGTACTCTGATTTATCTATACTCAGTTCTCCATGGGATTTCTTCCTGCTAAACCAAGAGATCACACCTGATCCCATACCAAAGCAGCAACCTGAGGTGCTCTTTATATCTACAACACTTCTTGGCCAGTCTGAATCAACATAACCCTCTAGGTTGAACTTTTGATTCGCATCATACTTGAGCCCATAATATATCATACCTTTCAGGTACCTCAGAATATGCTTTACAACAATTAGGTGAACATGTTTAGTATTTGTCAGAAACTAGCTCAAGTTGTTCACCGCAAAGCAAATATCTGGTCTCATGTTTGTCAGGTACATAAGGGAACAAATCATCTGATGATACATCATGGAATCAACCATCTCTGATGAAGCAACACTCAATAGCTTCAAGTACGATGCCATAGGTGTGGTCATGTCCTTGCAGTCCATCATCCTGAACCTCTTTAGGATATCTAATGCATAATTCCCTTGTCCCAATTAGATTCCATCCGCATTCTATCACACCTCCATACTTAGAAATTAGTGCATCATATCCAAGTCGTTCATCTCGAACTTGGCAACAAGTATCCTCCTTGCAACTTCAATGAGTTCCTCTTTTCTGTTGGGAAGAAGTCATCGACATATAACATGAGCATCATTGGTATTCAAACTTCAACCTTGAATAAAAGGTTGGAATCTACTTTACTCTCAGTAAAGACTAGAGTCATCAGTAAGCTATCCATCCTGTCATACAATGTCCAAACTCAGTATCTTATGTAGTTACTCCCTCTAAAGCAGAGCATCATTCTCCCAACATCTTTTGTACTTTATGCACTGAAACATTATGTACTAGAGTGACAAGTAGCTTCCTCTACTACTAATATTCTATGTATCCATCTAGGGTCATTGGATACCAAGATCCTTTATCTTGAAAACATTCTTCTTGCACCCATCTGTGAGCCTGTCATCCTCTACAGGATTTCATCTTCAACCTTGTAGCAAAGATTAATATCTTCACCACTCTAGGTGATATTCAAGCTCCTCATGTCTGTGTTATCCCATGGGTGCCTTTTGAGCTCATACAAGGCCTTCTTTCATTTGCACACATGAGTTTTTCTGTCATGTGTCTTAACTTCCAATGCCTGCAAATGTCTCGTCGTAGTCTATGCCTTCTTTTTGTGAGAAGCCTCATGCTACGAATCTCTCCTTGTATCCCATGATGTTTGCATCTACTGCATGATGGAACAACGAACTTCCCTCCAGGTCTCGATATGGCATCCCAGACATCATTCTTCTTGAACTTCCCTTCCCTTTCTTCTTGGCTGCTTCTTCATCAATGATGTCACTGCATTCATCATATTATTCTTCATCTTGGATTATTTCTTGAACTATTGTCACTTGTTCTTCAGAACAAGTCTCAACCTTCTTTTCTTGTAGGTGATTGTACATGATCTTTCCTACAAGTCATATGCACCAGTTGTATGGTTAGAAACATTTCAGAAGGCATATTCATAATGAAAACTTCTTATGCATAAATATACGATCATGCAACTATTTTAGCCAATACAAGATTCATCCATATCTCATGGAAACTTTCTAGATGCTTTGATGGGACCCCTAATTGATTGAGCCAAGGTAAATGTAGTGGCACCCAAAGAAGAAAGATAGAGGATTGAATGGAATCCAAAACGCTAGCATTCGTGCAAGAGGAAAGCATAGGATCATGATGGAGTGCAGAAAACTGGGTGGATAAGTGCATATACTCTCATATCCATGAGATATTCTTTGTAGAGTTCCCTGTTATATTGTACGAATGGTTTTCAATATTGGTGACCAAAAAACCGACGTTCCTGAGGAAAGAACCCATCGTGGAATGTGTTAACACTCTATTTTTAACAGTTGATCTAAGGGATTGACAGAGGTTCAATAAGGGTCCCAGTCCCTCGAATCTCATGTGAACGCCCTTCAACGAGGAAAGTAGCAGGCGCACTGTTAGCATTGGGAAAGGTTCATAATCAAAGGCTGCAATTGATCGGAGGTGGATCAACGGCTCCAAACCACTTTGCACGGGAAAACCTGCATGATCAAATCTTCCTTCCCAGATTGTGAAATGTGTTAAAGAGTAGAAGCTTTCGATGACTGAGATGAGGTTTGGGGAAGATCTACAGCCTAAATTAATTTCACAATCCATACTTATGCGGTTAGAAATACAATCTCAAATCACGAAAGGGCATAGAGGTCGTGAAGATCAACGGCTGCAATGAAGAAGGAGAAGAATCCACGGCTCTGGTTCATTTCACAATGAGAAATAGTACGGACAGATATCAAGGTTCCTCATTGCCAAAGATGGTGGGGCCCACTCAAATCGATGGCTGCATAAAGGTTGGTCTTGATCGATGATTAAGAATGTGTCACGATCCATAACTACCCGCGGTGTTCAGATGAAAAAGTTGATGGCAGGATGAACGGAACGTGGACGATGGACATAGAAGATTCCTTTGATTGGATGGCTGAGAAGACTCCCAAGGTACAGGTTTCCCATCCAGTATGGAGATGACAGTGGAGGAGGCATTCATGCGTGTAATCTGCCCCACTGTAGATTGGTTGATTCCTCCAATTCCATTCGGCATATGCCTAAGGTGGAAGTCTTGTCCAGCGACACTAATTTCCTCGATTCTCAAGCATGGCACGTGGTCTATTTCGGAAGGAGCCATGAGAAATATAGAGGTTTGATTTGTTGAGGTGATAGACCTAGAATTTACATGAGGCCGAGTGATATGATGAACTAGAACAGCCCCATGCCACCATCAAGGTAATTGAAAGGGAAAGGGATGGTCAAATCTGCAACCCTTGGAACCAGCCTGACAGCGATGCAGAAATGGTTTGGAATCTGAGACATACCAGATAATATGATTGAACATCAAGAGGGAAGATCCCCGCCCTGGTGTCACACATGCCACCATCGCAGCTACTTAAATTGTGTATCCCTTTTCAAGCCGTCCTGCTCACACTATATAACCCCATTCTCTGAAGATCCTCGAGACATGGAATTGTGTAGATGATAAGAGTTATAGGATTGAATGCCGAGAGGTGTCGAATTTATTCATAGACAACCATGATTGTGTGATTCGATAATTTAGTTCAGCAAGGAGTACTCTTGGTAGGCAAACATGAGTCTGTGTTCTGGTTATCTATACTAGAAAGTCACCAACCACTTGGCTACAGATGTTAAACAACAAGGGAAGTTCACCCGTTTCTACATTACCAGGTCTCTGGATGTGCGGTGCATGGGTTTCAACATCCCAGTGGCATCCCTATGACACTCCCAGCTGCAATCACGACCTCTGAAGTCCCAGCTCACAGTGGTGGTAGTACTGTTGGATCGAATGCTCGTACTAGGATCAGATGGGTCTGGACCCTTCAACACTATTCCTGGGATCTCCACTTGGCTGCTTGGTCGTGGACGAGGAGAAGGTAAAATGCACACCTGGCTACATGGCTCATATAAATATCCTCCTCATAGGAGGAAGAATATAGTACAAGGATGATAAGATTCTTAAGTCGCATATCATCACCAAGAATTTGGCCACCTTTTCTCCGGTTTCCTCCTATTATAGTGTTACCTGATAGAGGATGAGGTTAGGAGAATGGTAGGGAAAAGGATTCAAGCCTTCTTGTCAGCCTTTGATTGACATCCTTCTACTAGACAAGGAGACCCAAAATGGGTCCCGAGCATCCTGTGCGGGCAATAGACTATCAGCGTGCCGCATGGGAATCATTTTCATGAAGCGGAATGGTGGGAGGCTCTGCACTGTTAGCCTGCATTATCATGCGCCGCATCTCCATGATGTCTATTTATATTTATAAAACATGGTGGTAGTCCACTCCTTGCACTGTTAATGCCTAATGGTGACTTGTAATAGCTTTTAATTTGGTAGTCTTAGCAATAGGATTGTACAAAAATGCTCTCTCTAGAGGGAGAAATGAGTTAGTGAATTGGATTGGGAAACATTCCAGGGCTGAGGCTCCCCGTTTGTAATATTTGATACTTGTGTATGAATAAATTGTAGAGGAAGAATTGTTTTCTCATGGAAGAGATTCATGTGTCGTTGATTTTCCCAATATGTGATTTTCTTTATGTGTAAATGTGTTTCCTGTTTCCATTCCAGTTTGTTGAATGCTTTCATGTTTGCAACTTAGTGTATAATGGCTAGGAATTCATACTCGCTATGCTTCTGCTATTTTTTGAGGAATTTACCAATGGTTCTTCTAAATTTGTGTGGAATTCATCTCACCGATGCTCCATGCAATGGGATGTCCCCTCTTGTCCTCTAATCACCTACTAAATATCTCTTGATTGGGAGATCAACAACTATCTTGCCTTTGTTTGCAAACCCATGCCATTCTTTCCCTTTGTAACCGTTTCTTACGCAGGTTTCAAATCCATTTTCCCATGGTCCCTTATCCCCCAATAATCCCACCATCCATCCTACCTCGACATACTTTGTCCCATTTAGGATCCTATCCCCCTAATAATGCTAATGAAAATCCTATGCGGAGTAGACTCTGGTGACACACAAGATTGAAAATCTTATGGGAGTATACTTCGGTGATAGATGAGAGATCCCTCTCTGACTGCGTAAGGCCGGAGGTGTGGTCTAAAGTGGTTCTGCTATTGCCCAGGAGTATCCTCCCCTCACTCAACCTTGGGGGCTCAAATCCCGATGCCAACAAACCGGAGCCGTTGTTGGGGACTGAATTGAAGAATCATCCCTGGGAAAAATGACATGGTTTTAGATCTGGTTATTGATG
This sequence comes from Pseudotsuga menziesii, assembly GCA_001517045.1. Classification (NCBI taxonomy): domain Eukaryota; kingdom Viridiplantae; phylum Streptophyta; class Pinopsida; order Pinales; family Pinaceae; genus Pseudotsuga; species Pseudotsuga menziesii. Next base: position 327,974 of record LPNX010013565.1, read on the forward strand.
GTGAACAATGACTGAACATCAAGAAGTTTGAGCACCTTTCACTTCGCGACTCCACTCTTGAAGGATTCAGACTTTAGTGACTTCGCTGGTGGTGTGACCCAGAAATCAAATGACCAAGGAAAGCCGAAAGAACCCACCTAGAAAAATGAACCCCTCCTAAAGCTTAGAAATGCATGGCGGAAGGTCAAAGCACTCGAGTCTACGTTTCTTTCAGAATGCCTTATCCTATCTTGTAAGTTTTCTCTTATCTTTTCCTAGATTTATCAAAATAGCCTTTTATGGATCAACTCATTCTAAGCAAAGCCATGAATATATTCATGTTTATCCTTCTTTATGAACCGAAAGAATTGCATCATCCTGTACATCTAATTATGGCCTAGAGTTTTATTCGGGGGCACCCGATGTCAAAAAACACCCCTGTGAAGTTTAGGAAACCTCGAATGATAGCTTAGCTATCATGATTGACCCTATCTCCCCCATTTATCCAAGCCGATATAAACCACTACAATTACCTCATATCCTCCATGATTTTCCCACAAAATACTACAAGTACCTCTTCAAAGTTCGACGAAGAATTTAAAAACTTGACTGCTGAGAAACATGTACAAGCCTTTGATCATTTCTCTAACCTTTTCGAGATAGAACATGATGATTTTTGCATGCGGACATTCGCTCTATCCTTGCAAGGAGATGCCAAATTCTGGTTTAAAAACTTGCAGCCTAAGTCCATCAACACTTGGGAAGAGCTTTCTTGCACATTCTTGAGGTTTTGGGGTAGGAGAAGGCCACTGGAGCAAATAATTTCAGAGTTTCATTCCCTGAGGAGGCATGATGGTGAGGCCATATCTACTTTTAATAGAATATTCGCAAGTGTTTATTATAACATGCCTAAGGAAGTCCAACCTCTTGAGAACGCTGCTAAGATCTATTATGCAGTCGCCTTTCCTCCTAACCTGTCCTTGCTTCTTTTGGAGAGAAAATCAACCGCCCTATAGTAGATTTTCGCTGATTTTTTGGAGGTTGAGGAAAACCTCAATATGTCCAAGAAATTATCATATCAGGACAGTGGTGGCAAGATGAAAGATACATACAAATTGGTTGGGCCCTACAAGCAGAAGGAGGAAGTCTCTAGCCCATCAAAGATCTCTCATGATATGCAGAAAGATGATCGTCCTGTGGCTGGAATAGGCAATCCTGCAAGATTATTCTCTGAAGATGGTGACCTGCCCTACCCCTGGTCAAATAGGGACGATTTCAAGAAGGAATTTGGCATGCCTATGTACAATGAATATGAACAAGAGTACCTGCAAAACGTACTTGACATGACAGCTGTTGAAACAAAGCCTTCTGATGAAAATAATCAAGATACAATGCAAAATCAGAAGGTCAAAATGGGAAAAGATGATGAGGGCAGTGGAGGTGATATCCTACCCTTGTGTTATGCCTCCTTTGAGTTAATACGACACATGATTAAGGCCTCCAAGCAAAAGCAGAAGGAAATGAAGGTGGTGCAGGCTAGAAACTTATACAAAAATGAATATGGATACAACATCTTATAGGTAAAATCCTTTTCTGATACCCCACCTTTAGAAACGCCGCCTCTCACAGGAGGACAATGCCTACTCAGTTCCACTGAAGAAGCTGAGGACCTCCCTCCTAAAGCGCATCAAGTCCTTTCTACATAAATTCTAGGCAAAGAGAGGGGTATTCCATTAAAGAGAGATTCTGTGGGTCCTCATCTGCAATCTTCCAAGTGTCAGCCTGAAAACTCTGTAGACGCAGGAAGCTCCAGATAGCTTTCCCATGAGTAGGTGACAGAGTGTGCTGAAGGTTGCCGTGATTTCTATGACCTTGTGTCTGAATACATGGAGGGTCTGCATGAAGGAAAGGATTGGTCACATATCTTCCTTGAATATTAGTTTGTTCATATTTTTCTTCTCCCATTATATGTTTCATTTATGTCCATCAAGCATCATACAAGAACAAGAATTTTAAGAAAGTTGCTTGATTGGCTTCACTGGAAGTATGATTTCACTTAATCGGACTTGTGTACAAAGTTAGGTAGAGTAGGTAGGAGAAAATAAGATCAGTTGTTATCAAGCATTTCCTTCATTACTATTTTTAGTTTGTTTTCATTTTTAGTTACCATCACAGGTTTACAGTCACCAACATGATTTGCAAGAGTGGAACGAGTTCACTGAGGCAGTAGCATGGAGCAGAATGGAGATTTCCAAGAAAGACTGAAGGAATCCCAATGGTTCTGGCACTTGGTCTATGGGGGTTCTTTGCTACCTCACTGGGAGGATAGCATCCCTCGTGGAGCTAGTTGTTAACACTCCGTTTTTAACAGTTGATCTAAGGGCTTGACAGAGGTTTGGTAAGGGGTGGGTAAGGGTCTCGGTCCCTTGAATCTCATGTGAGCAACCTTCAATGAGGAAAGCGATAGGCACACTATTAGCATTGGGAAAGGTTCATAATCAAAGGTTGGGATTTATCAGAGGTGGATCAACGGCTCCAAACCACTTCGCACAGGCAAACATGCACGATCAAAGCTTCCTTCCTGGATTGCGAAATGTGTTAAGGAGCGGAAGCTTTCGAAGGATGAGATGAGGTCTGGGGTATATCTATAGCCTAAAGTAATTTTGTGATCCATAATTATGTGGATAGAACTACAATCTCAAATCATGAAAGGGCATAGAGGTCGCGAAGATCAACGACCGCGATGAAGAAGGAGAAGAATCCACAGCTCTGGTTCATTTTGCAATGCGAAATAGTACGAACAGATATCAAGGTTCCTCATTGTGAAATATGGTGGGGCCCACTCAGATCGACAACTGCATAAATGTCAGTCTTGATTGATGATTAAGAACATGTCACGATCCAGAACTGCCCACGGTGTTCAGAGGAAAAAGTTGGTGGTAGAATGAACGAAACATGGACAACGGACATAGAAAATTCCTTTTATCGAATGGCTGAGAAGACTCCCAAGGTACATGTTTCCTATCTAGTATGGAGATGACAGCAGAGGAGGCATTCATGTGTGTAATCTACCCCATTGTATATTGGTTGATTCCTACGACGCCATTTGGGATATGCCTGAGGTGGAATTCTTGTCCAGAGACACTGATTTCCTTGGTTCGCAAGTGTGGCATGTGGTCTATTTAGGAAGGAGCCATGAGAAAGATAGAGGTTTGATTCATTGAGGTGACAAACCTGGCATTTACATGAGGCTGAGAGATACGACAAAACAGAACAGCCTGACGCCACCATCAAGGTAATTGAAAGGAAAAGGGATGGTCAAATCCGCAACCCTTGGAACCAACCTAGAAGCCATGCGGAAATGGTTTGGAATCTAAGCCATATAGGATAATATGATTGAACATCAAGAGGGAAGATACCCCAACCTAGCATCACACATGCCACCATCACAGCTACTTAAATGGTGTAGCCCTTCCCGTGCCATCCTACTCACACTATATAACCCCATTCTCTGAAGATCCTCGATACATGGAATTGTGCAGATGATAAGAGTTATAGGGTTGTATGCTGAGAGGTGTCAAATTTATTCATAGACAACCATGACTATGTGGTTCGAGAAGTTAGTTCAGCAAGGAGTACTCTTGGTAGGCGAACATGAGTCTGTGTTCTGGTTATCTATACCAAAAAGTCACCAACCATTGGGGCACAGATGTTAAACACTGAGGGAGGTTCACCCACTTCTACACTACCCAGTATCTAGATGTGTTGTGCATGGGTTTCGACATCCAAGTGACATCCCTCTGAAACCCCTAGTTGTAGTCATGACCTTCGAAGTCCTAGCTCACAGTGGTGGCAGTATTATTGGAGCGAATGCTCATACTAGGATCAGATGGGTCCAAAGCCTTCAACACTGTTCCTAGGATCTTTATTTGGATGCTTGGTCATGGATGAGGAGAATGTGAAACACACACCTGACTACATGGATCATAGAAAGATCCTCTTCATAGGAGGAAGAAGATAGTACAAGGATGATAAGCTTCTTAACTCACTTATCATCACCAAGTCTTTGGCCACCGTTTCTCCATCCTCCTCCTATAACAGTGTTACCCGATAGAGGATGAGGTTAGGAGAAAGGTAGGGAAAAGGATTTGGGCCTTCTTGTCAAACTTTGATCAACATCCTCCTACTAGACAAGGAGACCCAAAATGGGTCCCGAGTAGCCTGTGTGGGCAATAGACCGTCAGCATGCCACATGGGAATCATTTTTGAGAAGCAGAATGGTGAGAGGCTCTGTTCTATCAGCCTGTGCTATCATGTGCCACATCTCCATGATGTCTATTTATATTTATCAAACGTGTTGGTAGTCCACTCCTTTCATTGTTCACACTTGATGGTGACTTGTAACAGCTTTTAATTTGGTAGTCTTAGCAATAGGATTGTATAAAAACGCTCCTGCTAGAGGGAGAAAGGAGTTAGTGAATTGGATTGGGAAACATTCCCAGGTTGAGCCTCCCCATTTTTAATATTTGATACCTATGTATGAATAAATTGTAGAGGAAGAACTATTTTATCATGGCATAGATTCATGTGTCTTTGCTTTTCCCAATATGTGCTTTTCTTTATGTGTAAATTTGTTTCATGTTTCCATTCCAGTTTGTTGAATGCTTTCATGTATGTACCTTAGTGTATAATGGCTAGGACTTCATACTTGCTATGCTCCTGCTATTGTTCCAGGAATTTACCAATGGTTCTTTTAGAGTTGTGTGAAATTCATCTCGTCGGTGCTCCACGCGATGGGATGTCCCCTCTTATCCTCTGATCGCCTGCTAAATATCTCCTGATTGGGAGATCAGTGGCTATATTGCCTCTGTTTGCAAACCCACGCCATTCTTTCCCTTTGTAATCACTTCTTATGCAGGTTTCGACTCCATTTTTCCATGGTACCTTATCCTTCGATAATCCCACCATCCATCCTACCTCGACGTAGTCTGTCCCATTCAGGATCTTATCCCCTTGATCATGCTGATTGAAAATCCTATGCGGAGTAGACTCTGGTGACACACGAGATTAAAAATATTATGGGAGTATACTCCAGTGATAGACGAGAGATCCCTCTCTGACTGTGCAAGGCCAGAGCTGCGATCTAAAGTGGTTCTATTGTTGAACAGGAGTGCCCTCCCCTCGCTCGACCTTGGGGGCTCAAATCCCAGTGCCAACAGGATGATCAGTTGGTCCATGAGATAACCAATGTAAGTAATGCTATCTCTAGAGCTTTTGATTTATGGTTTACACTATCTTGCAAGGATACATCACTGAGTTTGAGGTAGATACTATAACCTCATATAGTGAGGCTAAAATAATTTTTTTCCAAGGACCCTGCAAAAGATATTTGCTAGATATTAGTACATGGATTAAAATTCTCATATATGAGAAGGGTATCTTATGGTTTAGTAGTTGATTCGCGTTCCTGTGATGGAGGCTATGTTGTAGATGATCTCTTAATAAAATGCGAGAGGATGAGTTGAAATGTTCCCAGAAAGCACAAAACCCAAATTAGAAGTTGGATTCCTAAAAAGTGGAAGGAGATTCAGATCAAGGAAAAGAAGAAATATCGAAAGAGGGAAATGAAATCCTAGTCTATTTGAGGAGAGTGAACACAAATGTTGGTCGCACGAAGATGAAGGGTATTGTGATGAAGAGGAGGAATATAGCCCAATATCATAAGGAGCAAAGGAATCACAAGAATCTATAGAGACACCAAGATGAGGATGCAACTACATCACACCAGGAGTATCACCATCGACGAGATCAATATTCTCATCCCCAGAAAGGACCGATAATACCAATAGTTCTTGTAGTGCGACTAGCAGGAAAGAGGGTTCACCTCCTTTGAATCCTTTTCCAGAGAACCCCGATGCCAAATCAATGGCTGGGGCAGACATTTAGTTACTCACATTCAATGGAAATGGTGCAGAAGATCCAAAGCAACATTGGTTCCTCTATGAAGTTGTTTGGATGGTTCAATTAGGCCATAATGCAGACATAAAGAAGGCACAAATGATAAAAAATCTAAGGGGTCATGCGCTATATTGGTTTATGAAGTTATGTGTCACACTGACTAGAAATCTGAAAAATACCCTTGACGATATCATATCTATGACGGTCTCTAAGTTCAGAAAACCTAAATATGAATCACTATGCATTAATGAGATCAAGGAGATAAAGCAAGCACTGGGAGAATCAGTATGGGACTTTGACCAACGGTTTAAAACTTTGATGGCCAAGGTAAGTTTCCAAATGTTGGATGTATAACATAAAGAGTGCTTTATTTCCGCATTATTACCACACATTCGAGGACCATTAATGCAACAAAATATTGAGTCATAGACATAAGCACTAGAGTTGGCGATGAAGCTATAAGCCTCTCCCATTGGCGATGATGCCATAGGAATGGTATAGATTTAGTCATAGTTGGCTAACTAACAATACAACTACATGACATTGGGAAGAAAAAGGAAGCACAAGAATATTTTTAGCGCATGAAGTGCATAACAGATGGGAACACTAAGGATAATTGTCCAGCCTTCATGTACTATATTGTGTTAGGTGCACCAAACCCATTAAATGGTCAAGGACTACCATGGTGTCGGATATACTAGTCTATAGGGAATCGCGAAAATGAGTGCTTATAACTACAAAATATTGCGAGTACCCCAGCAAATATTTTTTTGTAAGTTTTGTAAGTCAGTAGGACATGAAGAAAAATATTACAGAGCATACAAGCTCTTGAAAGAAAAGACTTTTGACACCTACTCAATGAAAAATGAGGGGATGGATTAGGCTGAATTGGTGCAAGCATCATATCATCCTGTAGAGTTCCCACCCAATCAATACCAAAATCAGCATTAACCTCAGTATGTGCCTCAATAGTCGTATGTGCAAAAAACTCACTACCAGCAGAACCAGTACCCACTGCAGCAAACACACCCGCAGGGAAGGGGTGGTGGAAACTTTAGAGGAAGAGGTGGGGGAGGAGGATTTGGTAGAGGAAGAGGCCAAATTATGTGCTATAACTATGGAAAAATGGGTCACTATGCTAGAGATTACTTAGAACTTGTGAAGACAAGTTCATACTGTAAGGGACAAGTCTATAATGTGGAGCAATGTCCTCAGTTGATCGTAAAATGGCAAGCAAGGACTATCACAGGACCTAACCCTCAGTAGAATCAAAACCCAAATCCTAACATGAATGTTCATATGATTACAGTTGAACCATGAGATATAAATGTTGTTATCGTAACATGAGGAGTACCTGTGATAGGAGATGATCGGGATAAAGCACAAGAACAATTGCAACCATAGGTACAACCTGTGACACAGAAGAAGGCATCATTCGATGCCCAGAAACAAAAGGAAACATTCTTGGAGGTATGACCTGAGTTTGTGGATTCAGTAGAACCATCAATGTCATAAGGAGTCAATGATATGCCTTAATGATTTTAGTGCATTTTTCAGAAGAATGCTCCACAAAAGGTTAGTAAGCTCAGATCCTTTCTGTCAATATGCTTAACGCTAATATAATATAAAGATGCTATTATAGAACTGCAGGAAATGATAGAAGATATTCCCACAGATCCTCATCCTGAAAAGAAGGTTAATCAAGTGAGAAAGAATTTCAAAACTGGCAGTGAGTTAAGAATGACCGCGTAGATAGGTGACTACGACATGGATTACATTAGTTTAGACCTGGGGTCTGATGTCAATATATTAACAGAAAAACTTGGGAAATTATGGGAAAGCCACGCCTCGACTAGTCTCCTATCTAGCTGTGACTTGAAAATCAGTAAAAGGTCCTGCCGATTGGATGCTTGAGTCAGGTTCCCCTTGACGTTGAACAATTGCACACATTTGTGGACTTTGAGGTCATAAATATTATTGATGATGCCAACCCATATCCTTAATTGCTAGGGATAGATTAGGCTATTGACAACCAAACCATTACAAACTTCAAGAAACGAATCCTCTCATTTGAGGATAATGAGATTATACTGGTGTCACCCATTGACTTGTTAGAAGGATAGAGATACATTGAACCCATATAAAATGATGGCCGAGATGAATACCTCGACCAAATCTACAATGTTACTGCACTACAAGAGGACTACATCAATCTGACAATAGATAGGAACCTAATCTGGAAGAGTGCTAGTTCTTGTACATCTAACTCAGGGGAAGCTTTGGAGAATTGGCAGAACATACTACATGAAGTATCTATGAGGAGATGCATGAAAGTTACTAGGTAGGTGCGATGGGTGGAGAATGAGCTATGTGAGCTACCCACCTATGAGGTTTTACCTAACCTTGTGACCTTCTTAAACAAGTTTGAAGGACTTGTAATGGAATCCAAGTGCTTGTCCATGTTGGCTCATGCTGTAAAAGATACACCCGCTAGATGGTGGGGTGCATATAAGAAGTCTATAACAAATTGGCCATAGTGTAGAGATTGATGGAAGTCAGATTCAGAGAAGAGGTCACCCTGGTAAACGATAAGTATTCGGGGTTAGAAAACCCCATGGAACATTTTAATCATTATTGCATAGCATTTGTAGAATACTTGAGGCAGGATTGGGTACATCATTTCATACATACATTGGAAATGACACCTAGAACCTGGTATACATCTATGGAATTGTGACAAGAAACCCAAGAATAGGAAGGGATCGCTAATCAATTTTCACATACATTTGAATTTGCTGATGAGCATCATACAGTTGATGCTGCGCACTTATAGCTGATCATGTGGGAACACATCCTGCAATCACATCAAAATGGCTCTGCACTGTGTTGCAGCTGTAACATTTTTTCCCAAAATTCTAAAAACATTTAGGACCCTCCTTTACTTTGAATTAGTTTGATTTTCTTCCTTATTTGGTCTAGAGACTTTTGGAACGATTTCCAGCGCTTGGGTTGGTCTATCAATCGATCTGATGTTTTCCTTAATGCTTAAAATAATTCCATGCATAATCAAGCTTATCATTTCCTTTTGAATACTTTTGAAGTCATTCTAAGTCGGAAGTTGGTTAATTTGCATTTCCCGCCGTTGTGGAGGGTTTTTGCATTGACCTTTTCCGCCGTTGTGGGTGGTTTTTGGTTCTACGTCAGAAGGTATGACTATGTTCTTGTCCGCCGTTCTGGATGGATCTTCGCTTCTAGCCCTGCCGTTGCGGATCGGTTCGGGTTTTGATTTTCTCATTCCTTCTGAATTATGTTTTGGTTTTTCTTTTGGTTTAGTATTGGAAGCTCTTTTGTTCACTCCTTCCACCGTTGTGGGTCAGTGTCCATTCTCGACTTTCAGTTCTCTCCCGATTCGAGTAAGTTGCTGACTGTTTTGAGTTTTGGGTCGGAGCCTTTTCATGGTAGCTTTTCCCGTTACGAAGGGATTTGGACTTTCGTCCTCTGACTCGAAATCCTTCTGACGTCCGACACGTGTAACCAGTGCGGAAGCTTTTATGACTTTTTCGTTCGCCATTGCGGATGGATTTAAGCATTCAACTCCTGATTGGAAAACCATCTGATGTCCGATCTTTTGATTATTTCCCATTATACGTGTATCCCGGCTGGGTATACGTTGTGCCCGTCCGCCGTTGCGGAAGGCAAATTGCTCCTGGCTTCCGACACGAAAAAATTTCCGACGCCCGATTTATTTTCTCCTCATACGTGTGAGAGTTTATATATACGGGGACAACCTTGGGTTTTTTTTTATTGTTATTTTTCGTTGCCGAGAACTGTTGCCGTTGAGCTGTCGTCTTCTGAAGGAATTGAAGGTCCCCTCTCTCGCTGTACTAGCTTCCAGGTGGTAGAGGTAGAAGCCCGACCATCATCGACTCGCCGTATTCGCCGGGTTACCAGGTAGGCCTTTTCGTCGTTTTCCCCGTTGCACATAAAATGTTAGTGGTTTTTCCCATAGTTTGGGTGTTCCTAGCAGTTTTCCTCATCCAGCTAGGTTATAAGCTTATGTGAGTGGAATTTTCATCTTTTTAACTGTGGGAGGGATTTTAACTTTCAGAATAGCCGCACCTTTCACCACTATTTAGTTTTCTACCTCACGTGCATAGCGATGGAAGGGTTTCAGCGTAGACGGCCGTTACGCCATCTGCGCCTAACCACCCTGCATAGTCATGATGGGTAAGAGTTAGGCCTTCCTGGATTGCATTGGCATTTTTGGGGTGCTAATCCTGTGGTGCGTTACCGGGCCTTTGAGCCATTGCCGTTTCACCTACGCGGTTTTGCGCGGCCTCGTCAAAGTATAATGTTGAACCCAGGGTGTGCCGAAGGGAAGATGTCTTTGAGAGGATTTCATAGTTATTGTTGTTGTTTACCTCACCGCTCGAGCCCTAGCCTATGTTACTCGCGCCATCATGCGTGGCCCTTTTTGTGCTCAGTCGCCTAAAACCCTAGCTGGTTAGAAGGGCTATGCCATTGTCGTAATTCGTGAACTGAAGATAGCATGGATAGTGGTTTTGATGAGAGCGCCATTTATAGTCAAATGACACTAGTACCCACAATGTATAGTCGAATTAATGTAATTATCTTCCCCAAGCAGCATAAGCCATTATCGAAGTTATCCCTACTAAAGCTATATTGTCAAAGTGTTTAATAACATGGGCGGCTAGCATGATCTTGATATATTTAAACCCCCCCTTCTTTTGTTTGCTGTGAAATAGATCAAATTGATGAATGTTGCACCTTGCATCTGATGTACATGCATCTGCTTTATGGATTGTTCTCATGGGAGAAACGACATACTGCGAAATGTTGTAGATTTAATGCCAGCTCAAATATGATTGATAAAGTTTTGTATCATGTAGCAGTAGTATATTTCCCACTTTATTGCACAGGACTGAATTTGCTTCATGCTAGTATTTCTTATAGTTAGGGCATTTTTGGATTGTGCATGCATGCATTGGTTTCTCTACCTGCTATTACATTAAACACATGAAAATGGCACTTTGCATATGGATGTAAATTTATTACAGTCTAGAAATTGATGGAATGTTTTAATATCATACAGAAATGTTTGGCATCATGCTAAGATATAGACAAGAACACTAAGTAGTGTACATTCAGTCAGTCAAGTTATGCAGACTTATATCTTAGTTTCATAGACTAGTTGCTGCCATGGGATACATAGAAAGAATAAAGTGCTGCACTCTGTCATGTAAATGTATGCACCTTGGATGCCTCAATATTACAATGTTACATATGGCAGGAAGAAGTTGAGTCCACCATGTCCAAAAGGAAAAAGAAGAAGGCCCCAGTGGTGGAAGAAGTACCACAAGCAGAAGCTGAAATAAAGATTGAATACATATACGAAGATACCCATTATGTTTTTGGTGTTGAGCCCGAGTAAAAATGGGGTGAAATATACAGATTGATTTCCCACAGGGAGGTTCCTGACACAAGCCTTGAAGAATAACCTCTATATGCTAACATAGAGAAATTGTTTATCATGAAAGTTTCCACCAGACCAGAGCTATTCCCATGCTCTGAGGTAATTGGCTGGATTTTGCCCTGAGCCGATACAGCCTCAATGATCATAGGAAATGTAGAAGGACAGGGCTATGCTACATTTAGCCCTAGATATGTGGCATTGGCTTATCATCTACCAGAGGCCCAGGTTTTCTTATCTGATGATTGGCTGGACAACATCAGAATGGACCTGGTGGAAACCCTTAATAAAATGCTCTTGCAGGGAAAGATTTATCGATACAGAGCAACTGGTGAGTATGATATAACGAGCTTAAGGGCCCCCTACAGGTTTATAGCTCTGATGCTTAATAGGATCTTTGGGAGAGTTCATGGCAGACTCTTCAAGCTTGAATGGATACCTATTATCTTTCATGTGGCAACCCAAGGAACAGTCTTCAATTGGGCCAGCCTTGTATCAAGCAGTCTTTCCTCTTGCTTGGCCGTAGCCTTGGGAGGAGAAGCTCAAAAAAGGTCCGAATTTTACATGATTTCAATATTGATAGATTGCATATTGTGCAGCCATCCCTTCCCCGGTCTCAAGTGCATCTGGGACAGGGAAAGAATGCCTGTGTATTCCTCTTATAGACCATTGGGGGATCACTAGTACCATATTCATTACAGAGAGGTCTGTGAGCACTTCATTATGCCACTCTACACTCTCATTTTTTGGAAGGAATGTGACTGTATGTCAGAAGGTGCCATGCAGGTAATAGAATAACATGAAGACTATTTCTTGACTGATAATGGCATGTATTTCAGAATGTATGGAGGATCAAAGACACCTTTACTACTGCCCAAATATGCAACAGATTATATATTCCATAAAGAGGCAGTCAGGCAGGTGTTCATTGACGGAATAGGTAGTTTCTTGTTCCAACACAAGAAGACTACATACCCTCCTTTACCATTTAAGCTGGGTAGCTATAAATTCACCAAGGTGAAACAAGCTACCAAATTCATAGAGGAACTAGCGAAGTTCCATTTTGGTGAGATGCCTTTCCGGTGAAATGATACTCTTGGTAAAATAGATGAGCACTGTAAAGAGCATAAGGTGCTTTTTGAATATACCCATCATTTCGATAAGGAATAATCTGTCTTCCAGAATGCCCCAAACATGATGGCCCTAAACAGAATATTTAAGAAGAAAATCACTACCAAAGGTGGAAAGGGTGACGAACAGGCAAAGGCAGCAGAAGAATCCAGAAGGAGAAATGAGGAAGCTCAGAGGTTGGAAAAGGAGACTGCAAAATGGCTGCAGATGGGAGGAGAAGAGAAAAGGAAAGCTTCCCAAGAAGCAGCTGAGATAGCAAAAGAGGCAGCTGGAGAAGCAGAGGAAGCAGCTATACAAGCAACTGAACAAGCAAAGAGAAAACTTGATGAAGAGCTCCAAAAGCAGGAGGCTGAAAGAATAAAGTCGACACAATAGTCAGTTTCTAAAACATCGACAGGGCAGAACTAGGAGGAGGAAAACCCAGAGGTGCAGACCTTGCAAGCACCTGCTGCCAGCACCCCTGTGGCCCCTACGCTCCAGCTAGTGCCTTTCATCCAGAAAAAGGGAGAAGAAGTCCCTGACTTCAATACTGTCTATTATGACAGGGCCACCAAGAGAATAATGAGGAGGACAGAAAGGAAAATTGAAGCAAAGGATCTATCTAGAAAGATGGTGACAGATACAGCTGTCATGTTAGGAACAGAACTCGATCTGATGTTCACGCTAAGAGCCGGGGCTACAATGATCGATGCCTCAGCAGATAACATAAACAAGGTGATGACTAAACTGAAGTCATCTAAGAATTCCTTGGCTTAGCTAAAGGATACCTTGAGGAAAGAAAGAGAGGAGGGAAACAAATTAAAACGGAAATTTGAACACTTACAGAAGGAAATAAAGACTGTTGAAGCTGAATTGCAGATTCTACATGAAGAGAGGTAGTCTCAGAGGACTACACAAGAATTCCTTGAGAAAGTGCAAGCAGAAAATCAAGAGCTGAAGAAGGAGAAGGATCAGTTGCTGGGAAAGGTGGAAGAACTAGAAGAATAATAGAGGATCCTCTTGCAGGCCAATGATGTACACACCCGAGATCTGAACAAAAAGGATCAAGAGCAGCTGGCTTCCCTGACTGCTGATTTGGAGGAAGCTAAGGAACATCAAGTCAATCTGCAGCCATTTAAAGAACATATCCTGGCTTAGAAGGCTAAAATGCTATAGCTGCAGGTTTCTTTGGAAGAAGAAAGGTGCAAAGTCCTTCAGATTGAAAGCCGGTTAGAGGAGATCATGGAAACCTCCTCATACTTCGTTGATCGATCTTAGGATGTTCTTGAGGTATTGAATGCCATAATGGCGAGGCCGGAAGATGATGTCGAGACTCCAGCAGGGCTACCAACCAACGACCATCAAGTCCTCAAGAGAGATCATAACCTAGTAGAGTTCGCCATCAGCACCGCTGAAGACTTCAAGAAGACTGTCAAAAGGACGCAGGTAGCATGTTCAGAATACTTCAGAAGGCTCCTCAATACGTACAACCGATGTCAGACAGAGGCTGAGCATAGGCTTGAAGAGTTCCTAGACCATGAGTCCTTTGTAGAAATATTACAGAGTAGATATCAGGATGTAGAGGCCAGAACAGAACAGATCAAGGCCATCGATTACCTAGTTTTGAAGAATGAAGTGGGTCACCCAGCCGTTAGTATACAATTTCTGGAAGATCAACTTCGGCTGAGCCCAACAAGGATAGAGGACATAAGGAACCAACATGAAAAATTTGAAATTAACATTCAGTTCCTGGAGCCATGTGCATTTGAAGGCATTGCTGCTGAAGCAGCAGTGTGGAAGAAGTTCTTAGATACCCAGGTGGGACCCTCCTCATAAAGGACCGGTCAACTTTGTAATAATTTAATAAGTTTGTAAAATATTTTTGAAAAATGAAGTGTTGGGAAGACAAAAGGTTGGGAAGCCCGAAGGTCACTTTGGGTAGCCCAACCATTTTACCTCTTTGTATAAAAGTAGGAAGCGTAGAGAGAAAAAGGAATTTTTCCCCCAGTTAGACTCGAGAGGTTATTGTAAGAAGAACTACTTCTCTTTGCAATAAAATATTTGGTTTTCCTGTTGAAGAAAGATCGGTGGGATTTCAAATGTTGTGCCGTGGACAATTGAAAGATGAACTATTTTGTTTTTCAGTATGATGTCCATGAATCGTGAGATCGTTCTAACTCTATGACCTATGTCTTTGTATGAATGACTTCTGATTTATTTTGATGAAATGACCACCCCGAGTAATGTATGCTATTCATACAACAATTAGCTATCTGGTTGTTGAAATACCTTCAATTGTTCATGTTTGTAATAAGGAATATCAACTATCTGTAATTGCTTTTTATTATGCATGTACATACACATTACTCATACATAAATTACATTCTTTCTCCCTGGGGATAGGTAGTTAGATAGATAGATAGTTATTTCAGTTCATTTCTGCATGTGTGATTCAGATGTTGGTGAGCTTAAGACGAGAGGTAAGAACCTGCGCTTCACATTGTGACTGCTCCCTGCATCCTGCACCACCCTGCATTTAGTAAAACACTTTCCTTTCACTTTTAAGTCAAAAAATACAAAAACTCGGTGGACCGGGCCGCAACCGGTAAAACCCTTGTTTTGTTACCTTGACCTACGGTAGCTGGACCGCAAACCGGATGTATTCCCTATTCCAAATAGTCAACGGGCTAGTTGGGAATGTTGATTGGGGAGGATCCTTTACTGTTGTCACCTGCAAATTTCCAGGACCCAACACATTGATCATATGGGAACACATCCCACATTCACATCAGAATGTCTTTGCACTGATCATGTCAGAACACATCCCACAATCACATCAAAATGTATGTGCATTGATCATGGGGGAACACATCCCAAAATCACATCAGAATGTATCTGCACTTACATATAACCATGGAAGGAACCAATCCTCTCACCATGTCGGAAGAACACAACACTTTTATCTAACCATGGGAGGCCCCACCTACCACCATGTCAGAAAGGCCCACAGACTCATCACTTCCTCTTGGAAGGAACCTCGATCTGGTGAACACCAAGCTTCTCCCTGAAGTACTCAAAATTCACTCTGGCAATTTCTAGCATAGAATCATATCAAGGATGATTACGTCCAAGGATAACATGTGAGTTTTTCCAGGACCAATTACATCTGAGCACAACCTACAAGACCGTTTACGTCTAAGCCACCTACGAGCTTCGCGAGGATTTAATGCTCAGACAACCTATCTCACTGGCTATGCTAGAACACCCTCTTTCAAGAGATCTTGATCTGGATCACATACTGGAGCTTCAATGCTCCTCTCTCCATCATACACAAATTCAAGTCATATCAATCAAATCTAATAGTAGTTTTTCAAAAGAAACATACTACCTCCCAAATATCCGAGCAAGGGGAAACATATTTTGCCTCGGCTGTACTCAGTGCCATGCAGGATTGCTTCTTGATACACCAAGAAATCACATCTGATCTCATACTGAAGTAGCACCCCAAAGTGCTCTTCCTGTCAATGGCATTTCCTACCCAATCTGAATCCTCATAACTTTCTAAGTTAATATTCTAATTCACCTCATACTTGAGCCCATAATTAACTGTACCATTCATGTACCTTAATGCATGCTTTGCAACCACCAGGTGAACATGTCTCAATGTCTTCATAGCAAAGCAAATATCTGGTTTTGTATTCATCAGGTATATCAAGGAACAAATCATTTGATGATACATCATGGCATCAATCATCTCTGATGAAGCATCATGTAATAGCTTTAGGTTCGATGCCATAGGTGTGGTCATGGCCTTGTAGTCCATCATCCAAAACTTCTTCAGGATATCTATTGCATACTTCTCTTGTCCCATGGAGATTCCATTTGCATTCTGCCACACCTCCATGCCTAGAAAGTAGTGCATCATATCCAAGTCCTTCATCTCTAACTTGGGAGAAAGTCTCCTTCTTGCAACTTTAACGAATTCCTCTTTTCTGTCAGGAACATGTCATCGACATTTAACAAGAGCATCACTGGTCTTCCACCTTCAACCTTGAATTAAAGGTTGGAATCTACTTTTCTCTCAGTATATCCTACAATCATCAATAATATTTCCATCCTGTTAAACCATGTCGAACCTCAAGATATTCTGCAGTCACTCCCTCTGAAGCAAAGCATCATTCTCCCTCTGTATTTTGTACTCTATGCACTGAAACATTATGTACTGGAGTGACAAGTAGCTTCCTCTACTACTAATATTCTATGTATCCATCTAGGGTCACTGGATATGAATATCCTCTATCTTGAACTTTTTCAAAATCTCTTCTTGCACCCATCTGTGAGATTTTTATCCTCTATAGGCTTTCATCTTCAACATTGTAGCAAAGGTTAAGGTCGTCATCACTCTAGGTGATCTTAAATATTCTCATCTGTGTGTTATCCCATGGGTGCCTTCTAAGCTCGTACAAGGTCTTCTCTCATTTTCACACATGACTCTACCTGTCATGTGTCTTATCTTCCAGTGGTTGCAAATGTCTCTTTGTAGTATATGCCTTCTTTCTGTGAGAAGCCTTGTGCTACGAATCTTGCCTTGCATCCCACGATGTTTCCATATAATGCATGTTGGATCGTGCAGATCCATATGGAAGACATTACGGACTTCCCTTCAGGTCTTGATACTACATCCTAGACATCATTATTCTTGAACTGGTACTCCCCTTCTCTTTCTTCTTGGCTACTTCTTCATAGCTGGAAAGCTCTATATCAATGATGTCTCAACAATGTCGCATAACTGCACTGTGTCTGAGATTTATTATTTCTTTAAAAGTATCGTCATATTATTCTTCATCTTGGATTATTTCTTGAACTGTCGTCACTTGTTCTTCGCAACAAGTCTCATCCTTATTTTCTTGTAGGCGATTGTACGTGATCTTTTCTGCAAGTCAAATGCACTAGTTGTATGATTAGAAACATTTCATAATGGTAAATTCTTATGCATAAAGATATAGTCATGCAACTATTTTAGACAATACAACATTCATCCATATCTCACGGAAACTTTCTAGATGCCTTCCATCTCTACCAAGACATCATTGCGATTGTGCACGTCTAATCCAATATGTTGGCAAAGAGGTTTCATTCTAGGTAAGTAGCAATGGATAGTTGTATAGCACTGTGAGCTACTTACCCATCACATGCATATTAGTAGTATACTTTCATTAAAGCAAACATTCTATCATGCATAACACACCAACTGAATATAAACAAATGCATAACAAAACAAAATCATGAAATGACAATTGAATACTTATCTTTATTTGTTTTGTGGGTAGACTCCTTCTTTCTACTTTGCCATCTTCTTCATTCATAACAACACCATTTCTTATCCAAATGATTAAGATGGATAAGAGTTTCTTGAAGAACTAAGTTCTTCATATTCCTCATCTCTTCAGGTATCTTCTTTGAATCGTGAAATCTTGATCTTCAGTTGCTCCCATCTTCTTTTCTCTTATTATGAGTCAAGATTCTTCTTGTGTGTGCTCTTCCCAAAATTTGCGGAAAGTAATCACTTGCTTCTGGCACACATTCCTTGAATGAATGAATCCCATGATCTTGGGAGGCTATTCAAGGTGGTTATCACAACGTCTTCATTCTCTAGTTCTTCATCCACTGCTTCAATTTGTTCTTTGATTTGAGAGACCCTTGTAAAGTATGACTGTATGGTCTCTGCATTCTAGATCTTCACATTCTCCGACTGCTTTCTTGAAGTGATATTTCGATTTATTTTCTTCCCTTCAAATATCTTGGTCAAGGAATAAAAACATCTATTCAGGTGTATTTAGGAAAGACACTTGTGGTATAAGGTGATATTTAATTGAATCAACAATGGTTTTCTTGGCGTTGACCAAGTTCTTCTTATGTAAGGCTTTTAGCCTCATCTCCCTCTAGAATTGGAACCTTTCCACTTATGTAGGTGTCCAATTTCATTTTCCTCAAGAACCAGTGAGATCCAATACTTCCATGGTTGGAAGTTGACAGTTTCACCAATCTTGTTATCAAGCTGGTGTTATTAGTCATTTTGAAATGAGAACCTCAAATGTAAATAACAAAAGATTAGATCTTACCGATTTGAGGTGTTTGTCCTTGTTCAGGAGATGGTTGATCTAGGGTTTGTCAGAGAAACCCTAATTTTCAAAACTTGGAATATTTAAGATATGATTTGACATAAAGATAGACCTCTTCAAGGTAAGCTGTCGAATGTACTCTTTTTCTGAAAACGGTGGAGGGAAGCTCCCAGAACAAGAAGCCCTAGTTTATTGATTTCTTCTGCATAAATGCCTGATATTGTTTTCACAGTATCTATGAAATTAATGCTCCTCTTTGTCTAAAATTTTGTACTACATTGACATAGTCTGGCTTCTTTCCAATACCAAAGGGTTTACCAGAATTGGTGTCACCAACTGGGACTTATCAGAGTTCTCCCAAGGTGACTTATTTCAGAACTGTTCATCATAGCGAAATTGTATGCACTGTCACGTGTCCTTGTTTCATCATTAGCATATGAAACTTTTAACACAGAAATTAAATTCCGATCCCTATCTATAACATCTTTATAAATTTAATTTGAATATTTGTAGCTCGAGATATAACAATTCTCCCTAGCTGTCCTGTTTAGGGATGAATCCTGGAGGAGGCTAGAACATTGATTTGGAGGAAACATATCTCCTATAATATAGTGAATATGAGGCTAAAATGTTTACAATGGGTACATTGGGGTTTTAATTTTGTCCTGTGAAAATTGCGGCCCCGGAGCCTTCTTCAATCTCGAGATATAGCGAATGTACCAAAACTACCCGTTTTAGTATTTTAAGGTTTTTCAGGCTTGGGGTCAAACTAGGGTTTGACTTTCTTGGAGTTTTACACAACCAAAAATATCAGCCTCGGTCTATAAAATTTTATTTTGATGAGGAGAGAAATCCTATGCCAGGCTCACTCAAAAATTCCTCTTCTGTAAAAAGCCCTAATTTCCCGCAGCAAAAACTGAAAATGCCCAGAATCAAATTCTGCTTCGACAGAAAGATACACCCTTCAATGCAGAGATAGCATAGCCTCCTTTTGCTGATGGATTGTGGTGAGAGACCCAAAAAGTAAGAATAGATAGATTCTACAGTTGCACAGTGTCTTCTTCTTAGGTTAGCTTTGATACCATGTTAGATTTTTATCATTTAAGCAATATGATCTTAGGATCTTATCTCATAGAATAACATGCACAACAATAATCACAAGAGACAAGAGACACAAAGAATTTTCCTCGGGGAAACCATAAAGGAGAAAACCCTGAAACTTCCTAAGAGATAGAATGAGCCCCAATGGCAGCAGTAAAACCCAAAGACAACAAAGATGATCTCCAACAACTGTTCTCTCTCTCTCACTTGAGAGAGCTTCTCTTCTCTCACTCATGCGCCCTTGTTGAGTGAGTGTGTGTCATGTAGAAACGAGGAGAGCCTCACTTCTATTTATATTCTTTCATTCACTTTATTTCCACTCCAACATGTCAGCCTCACTTAACAATTACTTACCAAGGCATACTTCTCTAGGAGAGTCTAATAACCCTAGTGTCCCACAACTATGGGGACTTTACCCTCATATCAATAAGGAGGGTTAACCTTAAATCAATTGTGGGTACTATTTCCCCAACTCACAATAGAGGGTTAACCTCAATTAATTTACATGACTTGTTTACATTATTGAATCTCCCGATAGGAAAATTGGGGTATGACATGACTCAATTACATTACAGATACTTCCCGATAGAAACATTAGGGCACAATACATAATATATACCCATGAATACATTCCGAAGTTACAAATACATCAACAATCAATTGTACACTCTTCCCCAAGAATTGATGAGCTCCAGATCTCCATCTCCCTCTTATCTTGTATTTTTGTATGAATAATTAACTTTGTTTAAATTAAAAGCATTAAAGGAAGGGAGACCTTATAAATTGGCATCCTCTGCCCAATTTTTGGAGACGTTTATGGAAAGCAACTTCACTAGGAAGAACTTGCTATGCAAACTTTCTTTACATAAAATGGCTTTCCCTATGTACCTTAATTCAAACCCTTCTCGTTACTTAGGATATGTCCAGCTGAGGGATTTTTCTTCTTTTGTCAGCAATCATGTGCAGTGCAATAGTTCCTTATAGAAAATTTCCTAGAATGAGGCTAACTCTAATTTTTGGATTCAAAGTGAACCTCAATCTCCTCGCATTGTTTTTACTCTTTAGGAACATAGGCTTAAATATTCCATCAAGACTCAATAGCTGGTTGAACTTCAAGAACAAGTCATCTCCACTTATGTTGACCAGATTTCCAAACATCAACATTTGTGTTTGGAAGGAAGTAAGCATAGATGGTAGGCTTCTCCTTCATCATTGAATAAAAGTGACCCTTATTGCTTTAAAAACTTTAAACATGCTCTCCATAGGGTCGAGGGATATGTTAACTGTATGAAAAAGTGTGGGGTTAGCTATTTTGGACTTAAATTCTTGTTGTTTCGTTGGCTTCATAGGAGGATACCATGTGAGTTCTTTGACAACAATACCATGAGATAGGTGTATGTTTCTTGATCAACAACCAATATACGAATCTGTTGTATCCAGCCATGGTCGAACATGAATTAGGGGATAGCCACCCAAGTTTAATTTTTTGTGCAAACCATAAAGTCCACTGAGTATTCCCATTAATCCACTAAAATGAAAACATATTCTATAATGCCTCCTGGTCTTACGAGAGATTGATCAGCCAAATGTAAAACAATAGTATTTTGTCAAAAATTAGTGAGGCCTAACCTCTCCATTGTGTGTTTAGTAATGATAATAATGGATGCTCCTAAATATATGAGTGTGTTGGAGAGAGAAATGCCATTAATTTGTACCTTGACAATGTGACTTCCAGAGTTAGAATACTTAGCAGCAAGGGTGTTCCCCATCACCAATTCTACCGAGTCTCCTATCACACAGACTGTTGGGGGATCCTTCCTCTTTCATTCTAGTTTCTTCAAACATAACTCTCTAATAGGTTTGGAATAAATGGGAATGTCTCTAATAGCTTGGATTAGTGGAATATTCACACTGACATTTCGTAATTCTCCTATGAGATCAAATTCGGACTGTGGCATTAGTTTGTCAACAACTAAGCATTGAGGGTATGATGGAGTTCATTTTTTCTCTGTTTCTTGTGGTTTCCATGGTTGGATGGGTGGGTTATTATCTCCATATTGAAAAAGTAAGATATTTGGTTCTTCTTCATACTAGATTGGTGAGGTATCTAGTGTCTCTTCATTTTCTTCCTCTGTAATTTAGGGAGAGGTAGTTTTATTGATATTTCTTCCAGAGCATAATTGGATGTCATGGAAGTCTACTCTGGAAATGGAACAGGGTGCATAATTAGATAAATCAGAAGCCATTACAGGTTGTCTAGCTGTATTATTAGGGTTAGGAGTGGTTTGTGCAGGAAGGAGTGTTGTAGGAGTTGAATTATTCAATGGTAGTGTTAAACAAGGTTGTAAAGGAGGTTGCATTAATGGTTATGCCGGTGCAAATTGGAACTGGGGATTTTACATTTGAGGAGGTTGTGATTTTATTTGTTGTTGATTCCAAAAGCCTATATTTATCCATTTTTGTTGCTATGGTTTTTTTGTGAGTATGGAGGTGCCCAGGTTTGTTGTGGCATAGGTGGATGCCAAGGTTGGGAGTTTTTTGGGACATGTGGACCTTGTGATACTTGTGGTTGGTGTATTTGAGCATTATTCCAATAAGGATTAAATTATTTCACAGTATCTAGCATTGTACCTCGAGGTCAAGGTCACCATGGGTGCTTTTGAGAAATAAAGCAAACAAGTTTTTCATCTATCCTTGCTTCCACATATATAGCCTTAAGTCCTCAAAGTGAGGGGCATTATTTTGTAGGATTCTCCTAGTCACATAAAAGGAATATTTCCACTTTGTCTAATGTATAGCTCTTGAGAGGGTTCCTTTTTCTGCATATAGGGAAAAAATGGATAAAGCTTGATCTTCCTCTTCTTTCCTTTTCTTTTCCTGAAGTGCATCCAGCTTATAAATCAAAGAGATAAGGATATAATTTTTAAAATCCTCTAGGATATTTCTAACATCCAATCTCGAAACTCCTTCCCTTTAAGTCTTAGTGTTTCTATTCACTGCATCTCTGATCCCTTTTCCTAACCTAGAGGCATTCCCTGAATATCTTCTGCAAAGGTGACATATTTCTAAATACTAGGGATACATCCCTTGCACCCATTAAATTTAGAAACTCAATGCAATCATCTCTGGTTCCTTGTAAGAGCATAGTTGTCAATGTATCATCATTTAATGCATTTTATCTTGATCTTTTCACTTTGGATTGAAATATCTCCACATAGTACTCTAAGTTTTAGTCCTCTTTCTAGGTCATTTTAAAGATGGATTCCTTTCAATCCTTGTCTTTGTAATATTCTTGGTATTTATGCAGGAATATTTTCTTCATCTAGGTCCATATTGTAATGTTATCCCCTCCCAACCCCATGAACCACCTAAGTGCCTGAGTTTTCAAAGTGGGTGGAAAAATTTTCATTTTTTTTTTATTCGTAACGTAATCATAACTTATGCAAAGGACATAAAATTCAAATAGAAATTTCTTTGGGTACTCACTTGACATACCATAAA
Organism: Pseudotsuga menziesii; assembly: GCA_001517045.1. Taxonomy (NCBI): domain Eukaryota; kingdom Viridiplantae; phylum Streptophyta; class Pinopsida; order Pinales; family Pinaceae; genus Pseudotsuga; species Pseudotsuga menziesii. The sequence goes on from LPNX010013565.1 coordinate 351,236, forward strand.
AAATAAACAATGTTGAATGTGGGATGTTCTTCACCGGGTTTGTAAGTCTAGTTGTTGAATTTATGATTAGGAATAATAAGGTATAGGTTCTTCCACTCAATTCCTCTCCATTCATCTCTCCTCGGTTTTGTATTCTGTCTTTGGAATGTGCTCTCCCATGCCATCCATATTTACCCAAAAGTATTCCAATGTAGCCTATCTAGGTGCCAATGGAGATTTAGTAGACTATTGTTTCTCACTCAACTAGCTGTCACCACTTAAATGATTGGGAATCTCTTCTTCCTAGACAAATTGTTCTTCCTAAACAAATTATTTCAATGATAGGTTTTCATCAACATGCATTGTTACAACCGTTCGATCAATGTGAGTGTTGGAATGCTTCAGCCTCCCTTGCTTCAGAATGTTGGTATAAGGTTTCCTCCTTCGAGTACGTCCGCCTCTTATTGATATTCCTGCAATTCTTGCATGGTTTGTACTTGGGGGGTATCATATGCATATACAATCCTACATGTACTATCTCTTATTCTATGCATGAATAATTGGCATGATTGAGAATCAGAGAGACCTGCGTCAGGAAATATTCCAGTGGAATTGTTTGTTCTTCTTACTCATACCTCCTCAGAAATCATGCAAGACTATTTTCAAAAAGTATCATACACAACACACTCAAAGGAAAAATGGATAAATCACACCCACATAATCAAAACAATCAATGAAAATTGCAATGTCCATGGCTTCTCCCCAACAACAATGCCAAAATGATGAGCTTTTTCTTTCACCTTTTAATAAAAATGCAATGGAAAGTTGTACACAAATTGTCAACCGGGGGTTTTAGAGGATTTGGAGCTACCTAACAATGTTTATCTTAGACACTATAATCTGAATTATTTCTGATACAAAGGAAGTCAAGGAACTTGTAAAACTGGATTTAAAATGAAACTACGTGGTGAATGGTATTTCTAACAAAAACAATGCTACAGGAAAAACATTAAAATCACTCCAACTGGAAGCGTTGTCTATTGATTACAGTCGATTAACTCACTATGCCACGAAAAGAAATTTATTAACATGATCTAAATTAATCAACTCTGAACTTCTTTTAAGAAATAAATTCAATAAGATAAAAGCTACAGTAATAGAATCGTAAAGGACTAATTGAGTTTTAGCAGCATGCTTCTATTGCTAACAACGAAATTCCAAGAAATATTTAATGCGACTAGTTAACCACAGAGTTATTTCCTTTATCCAAAATTCACCATCCACGTGTCCCTTTACATTCAATAATAATAAAAATGTTTGCACTACTCGATCGTATCACAATCTAAGCATTCACACCCAACTATGATCGACATAACAAATTCTAAATGTGAAACAATAAATCGAATATCAGAATGCATGGACGAAGGAAAATCCTAACTACAACAACACCTGTCACAGAAGGGGGCCTTGCCTTCTGAGACAGGGGCTGAACAAGCCAATCACTCACACCAAATTTATTAACACATCCAAAATCAGGAAAATAGCAAATTTATATAATAGATTATGATTACAGCAACGTTCAATAAGTCTATTTAAAATCATGGCTAACCCCCCTCAGAGAGAAATCCAAGTTTTTATACATCAACACCCATAAAGAAAATTATGAAGAAGTGTACAGTTACAACCTATTTCCAAATAAGTCTCATCATCTTAATTTTCAAAATATCTTGTGAGTCAATCCTTGGATGGTAGTGTGAGGAGTGGAGGTGGTTCTAAAAATGTATTAGAACAATAAACAAATTGGTTAGATGACTGAGCAAATTACAAGTCATTGACTGGTTCAGCAATCCCTAAGCTTGCTAGAGAATCACTAATCCCCGGATTGGATACGGAACCATGAAACACGTTCAGTAGATTGACCAAGAATGATGTGAAATGATCATCATGATCACATTAAACCGGCAAGGAGCCTTGATCAAACTATACATGTTTCTTTTGCTTGCATAATATGTATAAATTCAATGCTTATCTGCAAGCCATTGTAGCCTTCCATGATTAATCCATTATGAAACCTGAAATTAGAACAACGGTGAACCTAAAACACCACTTCTTTAGTAGAAAATTATGAAAACATAATCAATCCTTACTAAATCCAAAACCTTGCTAAATGTGGTCAATAGAGATAGTGATGGTATAGGAACAAGTCAAAAAGTTCATAAATGAGGTAGAAATAGGAGAACAAAAAGAGTCATATACACAACTCTTCAATACATAAGATAGAGAATATACACAAGCCATAAATATTTTCCTTGGGGAAACCATAAAGGAGAAAACCCTGTAAACTTCCTCGGAATAGTTATGTCACTAACACAATATCACGATTTGGAAAATCCCAAGAATAAGAAGTCTTCTGCAACTCTCTCTCTCTTTCTTCATTTAGGGAACTTGTCCTCTCTCTACTAATGCACGCATGAGATTATGTGTGTGTGTCCAAATAGGGATGGAACCTCCCTCTTTATATTCTTATGTTGTGTAACTTAACTAACTAGGTCATTTAGGTAACCTCTTTGGGGCCGACCTATCTAGGAAGAGTCAATAATACATTTTACTTTATTTATCTTGGGGACTATTTTCCCGACTTACAATGGAGGGTTTAATTGAATCACCATACACAATAATGACATCTTGAAGGGAGGGAAAACATATCCAATGGGGTACAATAATAGAAAATGATAATACACAATAGAATCTCTTCTGAAGTTACAAATACAATAAGAAAATGTCAATATGTCCTCATTTATCCTAATGTTCTTCAATGCCAAATGTTCTTCTTTGTTGATATTTCTTTTGGGATGCATCTTGTGTCCTCTAGTCTGTTTTAGCGTGAACTCATCTTCCTTTATTTATATCCATTATTCAATCTCAACTTTGGTATCCTTCCACCGCATAACTTCATCCTCCTTCATAATCATTGCTAGGCCCCGACAATCGAACCATTGTTTGATGGTCATTTCAAGACCAAGGGTTTGGCATAGATGACGAACAAGACCTTACAAGAGTCGACAATTTCAACAATTTGCAAGCAAAGTAAGGTCTCTCTTGAGATGCACACAAGAAATTACACATAATCCCGAAGCAAATATGTGTAGGAAGGAGTGTGTTCTTTATCACTAACCGTAATAAAAAATTATTATCTAACCATTCAACCGAATAATTATTAAGTTAATATGCACCATTGTAATTCTCAATATCCATTGAGAAATTCATTCATAAAGAGCTCCATAAAAATGGATCCAAACAAACAATTTCATTATATTACTGTAAAAATATTGGCTACAAAATGCTTGGCTACAAAACTCATCTCAACTACTCAATACTTCTTTATACATTATGACATATAGCAGCATGGACAATATTGTTTACTACAAAAAATCAGAACTAAACAATCCGATAGTTCATATCCCAAGACAATCAAAACCATCATAATAGACTAGAATGACTTGATAGAAACTCCCAACCTCAAACCTTTACACAATAGTCCTTATATAGGCTGAGATACCAAAATATGCAAAACTGTTGTTGGTGCACATTTCTAGTTGAACTCACCACATAGTGTAACTACTTTCTATTTGTGCACATGTGCTTCTAGCCATCTTATTCAGTGTTTAGTTTTGATCTAAACCTTGGGCACCAATAGACAGTTTAATTAAGAAATTTAATAAAACAACTTAATGAGAATTTTATAATATATTGCATTTGTATTAAGACAATAAAATGAAACCAGATTAATTTAAAGATAACTCTAATATTGACTCTCTCGTTTGGTGGCGTAGATTTGGTGAAAAAGATGGTGTGACATGTGCTTTAGTCCAACCCCAATTACGAATATGGTAGAAGGTCCAAATAATGGTATTCACCACTGTCTAACATCTCAAGTACCCATGATGTGATTCTACCTGGGGAACTCGGTCTTCCCCCTCTTTGGTGTCACCCATCATCACATGTACACATGCACCTTGATCATCGAACTAGGAGAGTGGTAGCCAAATGAAGGCTTCATGGTTGGAATTCTATAAAAAAATAAAAAATGAATATTTGAACAAAAAAGGAAGTTGAACCTCCCATCAATCTATTCATGCAATTAATAATAATAATAAAAGTTTCGTATGAAAATCGAAGATCACCTAATGCATATAGGTATCCACACATAAAAAAAAGACCGAAACTGATGGACTATCCATTAGTGGTGATGTGTGTGATAGTCGTCACAAATAGTGAGAGGGGTAAAACCCCAATTTGGGAAACATCCATGGGACATTATGGTCTTCTTTATTCGACATAAATTAGTATCTTACAACACATGGAATCCTTGCATAAGCATCATATTACACTTCATCATCACTTCATATCACAATAATGCATCTTTCCACCATACCCCAAAAGAGTCTCGCTTACCTCTATTAATTTCTAGAGCTATGAAAAAATAATATTCCATAATTTACGTAGGATAATAAGCTTTACACTTAGATCTAATATAAAGAATGGTAAGAAAGTCTTACTTCATGATGCACATGCGATAGATCAACTTTATAATATTAGAGTTATTTATTACTTCTTTAATAGATACAACCAACAAGATTATGCAAGTCATCATTACAACAAATACCTTAGATGGATGAACATGAGAACGACTTGTAGTACCTTGAGGTAAAAGTTTCTCACTTGCACCTCCTCTTTTGTGAAATTTCGAAGAGAAACCACCCTAGAAGAGGAGAACACAAGTGAATGGTTGAGCATGGGTTGCTAGTACAACTATCAAGCACCGAGATTGTTCCAATTTCTTAAGGTGTACATTTTTTTACCATTTGGATCCGTCTTCGATTTGGGTTTAAAATGGATCCATGCTAGTTTTTTTTATATTTTATTTAAGTATATGTAATTTATTATTTTCATATTTTATTTTTAATATTTTTTATTTATGTCCACTAGCATAACTTGACAAGACCTCCCCATAATTGGTTGGAAAACACCTAGCTTCTCTCAGTGCAATTATTATATTTAAAAAATATATATCAAAGAAAACAAAACACGTTTTAAGTTAAACTATTGACTCTAATGTATTGAAACAATACTAGCATAGATCCAAATCCTAGTCTCTATCAAGCGCCGAGAGGGATCAAATCTTTAGAGCTGCAAACCTCTTCTTAAGTATTACACTCAACTATCAACTTTAGTTAACCAAAAGACACAGTTTTATTTAAGGTCTACATATAATATTTTTACTATCAATATTTAATACTATTTATGGCGTATATATAATATTTATTATTATTATTTTTATTTTGTTAGGAAAGAACATTACAACATCTCCCCCACACATGGTTTTAAAATCATGTGCAAGGCCCTCCTAAAACCATGGGTTGTTTAGGAGGCATTGCACATGGTCTTAAAACCATTTGCAACGACCTCCTAAACGATGTGCAATAAAACCATGGGTTGTTTCTGAGGTCTTGCACATGGTTTTAAAACCATTTGCAAGGCCCTCCTAAACCATGTACAATAAAACCATGGGTTGTTTATGAGGCCTTGTACATGGTTTTAAAACTATGTGCATGACCAACATTTTTTTTGCGGATAATTCAATTTTTTATTTTTTATTATTTTGTTAAGTAAGAACATTACAACATCTCCCCCATATTGTGTTATTTTTCTGACGGACATTTTTTCGGCCGATAATTAAATTTTTTATTTTTTATTGTTTTGTTAGGTAGGAACATTACAACATCTCCCCCATATTAGGTTGTTTTTGTGGCCAACATTTATTTTGGAGCATAATTAAAAAATTTATTTTTTATGGGTGACATTTATGTAACGTTACAAGATCTCCTTCACACTGGGCTGTAGAGCGCCTCTCGACGCAAAAATAATAATAGGTGATTAATGTATTAATCTAGAAAAAAACATAAATTTTTTTAATGGTTTTTTATATAAATCATAAAAATCCTATTTTATGAGAATTTAACTAAATTAATTCCATTATAAAACACATAAATTGGTTTAATAAGAAAATAAACAATTTAAATAAAAAATACATATATATTTATTATTTTAAATTTTAATTTTCGAATAATAGGTTAAGCATATTAGATGTAAATTTTATTAAGAACTTAAAAAAGATAAATTGTAATAAAAAAAGATCCAAATCTAGGCTCTATCAAGCGCCAAGAGGGATTATAAATTGGTTTAATTAGAAGAGGTTTGCACCTCGGGAGATTTGATCCCTCTCGGCACTTGATAGAGCCTAGGATTTGGATCTAGGTTGGTTTTAGTGGTGGGAGGTGACACAAAACTGGAGTATATCCATGTAAGCTTAGTATCTTTAGTATATGTAGTGAAATAATACATTTTAAATACCTAGACACAATTAGCAATCACAATCTCTCAAGTAGATTACATGATAATCAATTAAAATAATAAGTTACTGTCATTAGAGGGAGGGATCATCCACTCGGGGATTAGAGGGATTTTCCTACCAATCATTCTCAAGAGTGAATTGTGCAATTAAATTTTTTCATTGTCTCTATAGGATATCTAGTCGGGCCACTCTATTGATGTAGGATACCACCATATCCACAAACATGCTGGAATTAATAGTGAGGCCACTCTATTGATGTTAGGACTATATAGAGGGAGAACACTACCACATAAAGCTGATCTCCAAGGTCTGTTTCAGATAGGTAAGGTGTTGTGTCGTATAAGCATTTGTTTAGTGATGGAGCCCTTGAAAGCTTACTATGCAGTAGACACACCCCATGTGGGGTTTCATATATTTTTGTCTGATATGGGATCCTTATGCCCGATTGTTGGCAATAAAACCGTTTTTACCTTGAATCCATATCTAGGTTAGATATGCAATTATTGTTTACATTACACTAAATCAGCAGTAGGTGTTTTATGAAGACCGTGCTTTCAAAATCAAAATTAAGCCTTGTGGGGCAAGCCAATACACTTAACCCCCAAGGCACCAGTATTTGAAATTGTATATACCATGCATATATCTGATCTATGTTGATGTAGAAGGTAAGCTTTCAATTTCACTATGTTTCTCCTTTGGACATTCAATTTTATAGTGGAATTATCTCTCGTCTATATATTATATTGGGACAACAATTGCTTTGCGATCGAGAGCAATTGCGATGAAGAGAGGATTTGCAATTAAGAGAGTAATTGCCATTACGACTAAAATTGCTTTTTGACCTGGGAAAATTGTCTTGTTACAACTTTGAGCAGCTGCCAAATTAAAGTGTTCTTAAATTTTTTTATAAAGCTATCCATGAAGCAAATTAATATATTAAAGTGCTCCTAGATCCATCTGCAAAATTGTCTAGGCTTTCAATAAGCATCCCTTTTTTTGTCAGCATATGATTTAAGCAGCATGTGTTTTTCTTCCTTGTGGAGGAGTTCCATACAGTGAACATTCAAGCTTCTCAGAACTTCAAGAATTTGTCCAGATTTTAATCTGCTTTGAGGCGCATTATTTATTTGTTCGCCACTTGTCTTTCATACTTGGCTTATATCTTATTTTTCCTCACAATATTTTCTCTAATGTTTCATCTCCCTTTCTACCTTTTTTCAGTTTCTCCGGACGGAGAAGATTATTGCGACTGTAAATGTTGGAAGTTCAGCTCAGCGTGATCGCATGCAGTCGTCTTTTCGATAGTGGTTAGCGAGCTAAAGATGCATTCTTTTTCTGTTTAAGCAACTTGCAGCAAATGTCACGTCTTTGTATTGAAGCAAATCTTCTAAATGGAAACTTAAATTACTCGATCTCTCTTCCTGCAGAATTCTTATCTAAAACTTTCAATTTTCCAGTATTTATTCTTTATTAATCGAAACCTTGTAATTCCTCTCAGTGCTATGTAAGTCATGTTTTAACTTATTTTTTAATGGATTCCTCTCTAAAGTGGGGTGGGGGAAGGATTCCCTCCCATCTATAATTTTTTTCAAACTCTAAAACGAAACATGGCCCGACTAGATATTTTTTTAGTTTATTTGTTAAAGACAATATGAAGAGATTGGTCCAATTTGAACTAATGAAGAGCTTTGATATGACTAGTTATCATTTGCTGATGTAGGTTGATTTCAGGATTACAAAGTGAACATTTTAGACATAAACTCATTATAGCCATTTGAAATATTACCTTCATTAGATTCATATATTTTCTAATAACAATTAACTTTAATCTCATAATGAAAAATCTAAAAGAGAAAAACAGCATGGACCCCATCTAACATATATCTTTACCCCTTAGTAAAAGTAAAACCCAATAAAAACGATTTTTTTATATATCTTTAAACTAACTATTAAACTAAAATCTCATCCAAATAATCTAGAAATAAATTACCAATTTTGTTATATCTAAAATAAAACATATAACATGAATACACACGAGATAATACCCAAATTAGACTTAAACTTCATACATTTAACATATAATAAAAATCTACATTCTTTCATATTATAACAACTTTTTACCCGAAACATGAATAAATAATAAATAATAAATTTTAGGTTTTTATTCATTCATATTATAATAACTTTTTACCCGAAACATGAATAAATAAAAATAATAAATAATAAATTTTAGGTTTAATAAAGTATTTCAGTAGAAAATCAAATATGGCACTTTGCAAAAAGTTAGATCATCTCAACATCATATTTTATTTGAGAGCTAGAAAACATAAGTGGCTGGGTAATTCTGCAATCTTCCATTCCACTTCTACAGCATTCAGACAAATGCTTTGCAGGCGTATGGAATGCAGCATAGAATCCATTTCATATATATATTTAGAGTGAGTACTTTCCCGAAGCTAGGTCAATTTTTAAAAGATCAGTCGTACGTCTGTCTGTCGGTGAATTATGCCACAATCCGAGGACGGTGAAACCAAGTTGAACTTCAATTGTTATTATATTTGAAAACCTGGTCTAGAATTCTCAAGGCCTGGACTCTGGTAGGTGACGTAGACGACCTGGCAGACATGGTATTTGAGCTTCTTGGCTCCCAATCCTTTCCAAAATGGTAACGTCGGGTTCGTGTTGGGATGCTTTCCAAGAACAGAAGCCAACTCGACGCTATCCCACACTCCCAACCCAATTATCTGCGCCCCGTCTAAGGAATCATAGAACGAGTAGGAAAGTAAGCCCCTAAGCTGAGCGAAGTATGACTTGAGAATGGCCAGGCAGCTGTAAGAGAGCACCTCCTGTATCTTCCATCTCGGCATGTATATTCTTCGGAGGCTAACAATGTCGCCCAGCGATATCTGCGCAAAGGGAACGCCTTTACTGATCTCCTGGGAACCGAGGAGGAACCAACCCGATTCCACTATTCTCACTGCGCAATTCGTCCCCTTTGTGAACACCGCTGCCTAATGATCACACAAACGAAAATTAGTCCCGCTTGATCTACGTTTTTTATCACATAATACGCTGTAAACGAAAAATATAGATACCTAAAACAATATACCTCTGGTAGATTTAATGTCGGCCCATGATCGCCTCCATCGGATTCCCCAGCCAGCACAACAAACACTGCGGCCTGTACACAGACGATTATGATATTAGTTAATGGTTGGCCCTGATTATGATATTAGTTAATGGTTGGCCTGGTTTTGATCTGACAAGTTCTTGGACATTGGGTTTAACGTTTTCCTGAATTTTGTGAAATGGATTAATGTTTTCTCTAATCGGAGATTGTGGTGGAGATTAATACATGTTGGTTTTGGTCTAACTTTTGTTGTTAGTCCAACAAATGGTATCTGAGGAACAGTTTTACTAGTTTTAGTCTTACTTTTGCCATTAATCCAACAAATGATATCAAAGCAACAAATCAAGGTTCAAAACTCATCTGATAGCGGTGGAAGAGATTGTGGAAGAGATTGTTGGACATTGAATTCAAAGCTCTTCATTAGTTACATCACATTACAAGATCTCTCCCATAATATTCACTTTCACTATTATTTTTTGCCGACATGTTAGTAACGTTACATCACGTGACAAGATCTCCCCCATAATATTCACTTTCACTATTATTTTTTGCCCACATGTTAGTAACGTTACATCATGTGACAATATCTCCCCCATAATATTCACTTTCACTATTATTTTTTGCCGACATGTTAGTAACGTTACATCATGTGACAAGATCTCTCCCATAATATTCACTTTCACTATTATTTTTTGCCAACATGTTAGTAACGTTACATCATGTGACAAGATCTCCCCCATACAGGGCCAGCGCAATAAATACTTTGAAAGTTTATTTAATTAAAATAAATCAATTTTCAAATCTAAAATTTCAACCATCATAAGGGTTGGTGTGCCTTCAATCCCCTGAGGGGGGAAGAGACACCCAAAAATTCTAACCATCATAAGGGTTGGTGTGGCCCACTAAGGATGTTGCAAAAACATAAAAATTAAAAAATTAAATTTTAAAAGTTTAAAAAATTTATTTGGACCCAAACAAAAATATTTTGATGAAAATTTATGTAATTAGTATTGGTTAGTTAGTTGAAGGAACCATATCATTTTCTTACCTATGATATTCACTTATAATATTATTATTATAATATTATTATGATGTATTACTATATCTATTGTTTATATGTACATTGTATTTCTGTCCTTTTTCTGCTTGTCTTATTTTCTTTAACATTTTCTTGGAGCTGTGAAGATGACGAAGGTGGAAGAATACTCCTCATCATCATCGACAGGATGGAATGAATTGCCCGAGGATATCAGCCAAGAGATATTGGCGTTACTGCCCGTGGAAAGCCTGTGCAGAGCTCGCAGCGTTTGCAAGGAGTGGAACCTTCTCTTCTCATCGTCTAAATTCATAACTAATAGATGGGCTGAGGCGCCTCCAAATAAAAAGCCATGGTTATTTCTGTGCAGAGAAAGTGGCGAAGGTCCCGTGAATTCTTCCGCGTATTGTTTTTTCACACGGACATGGAAGAACTGCTCGTCCTTATCCTTCATTTCAAAGAGGAGCGAATACGCGAAGTATGGAGCATTTTATCGTGGATCGGCTCAAGGCATGTTCTTGGTGGATGTTTGTAGTGATGGTCCCCGTCGATACTATGTGTGCATTCCTCTCACCAGAGTATTCTTGAAATCCCCAGCCAGTCATCCATAGGGTACATTTTGACCAGAGACATTGTGGCCAGGAATGTGGGTAATCAAGAGACCTACAAAGTCGTAGTTGTTGGATTGTCCCGTGAGTGGGACGTAATGATAGCGGAAACTTACGACGCCTCTGAAAAGTCATGGGTTGTTGTTGGACACCTTCCAGTGAATTTTGACTATTTCGATCTATCGCGGGGTATTGTTTTCAGCGATGGCCTCTTCTACTTTACAGGACGTGGACGTCACCCAGCCGGGATGGGTGTTTTTTGTTTCAGCAGCCGAGGGGAAATTTCCATGTTTACACCGTTCCCAGAGTTCGCTAATGGTAACACCATAGACTGACCTACTCTGCCAGTGCCAGAACTGCTCATTTGCGGCTCGCGGATTCTAGTCGCTGGGTTAGTAGGCCCATGTTTACACCGTTCATCTGCGGCTGGGATTCTATTGGGTGTCCCGCTTGAGCTCATTTTGTGGGAGTTTGACAAGGACTCAAACCCTTCATCTTCTTCTTGGAAGGAGATTGCGAGGTTGCCTCGCGCGAAGTTTATATAGAGAGGAATAGATTTCTTAATTCGTTTCACTCAGTAGCAGTGGGAGATTGCATGTGCTTCACATGCGGCCTCTCTCTAGTTGTAGCTGTATACAACTTAAGCGAAGAGACATGGATTTGGCTTGCAACGCCCACATCTAAAAGACCAAGAATCCAACATCACCATCGTCTAATGGCTTTTAATCCTAGGCCCGATACGAAGGTCGGATGAAGCTCCGCCAGGCCCTTAAATCCTAATTACGGTATGCAAAGCCTCGTTAGGGTTCATGCAGCATATAGTTCTGATCTGATCTTATGCATATCTGGGCAATTACTTTTTTTATAACCCAGATTTCTCTTTTTTCTTAGTTTTTTCAATTTTTTTGAAGTTAAAATTGAAAATTTTCTTAGTTTCTCCATTTTTTTTGGGTTAAAATTGAAATTTTTAGTATAATTTTTTTTCTCTTTCCTTTTTTTAACTCAAGGGGATTAGCTTCTTCAATTGTTATAAAAAAATGGATGTTCTAAGATTAAATTACTTTTAATTGTGTTTTTAGTATAATTGACAACTGAGAGGAGATAGTGTGTCAATTGAAAAGAGTTTTATTAGGATTATCATTCCTCTGCTAGAGAGACTTCTTCTCTTACTTTCTAAGTTATTTGAAGTGGCTACTGATGTTCTGAAAACAAGTGATCTGTTTCAAATGTTCTTTACAAGGATTAGAGTGGGCAATCAAGGATGAACTGGGGAGTACATCATGGAAGGAAAGTTATGGAAAAGCCAGAATTATTGATGCAGAGTTGGATGCATATAAAGACTTCAAACCATCTGTAGGCAATCAAAGAGATGGGGATTCATCCTTAGTTGGTATCAGATGTACCTATGAGATTTTTTTATCCTCTATGCATTGGAGGTCAAACACGATTTCCATCATTTCAAGTTTCTACTTAATTCTTCTAGACCTGAGATTTTTTTATCCTCTGTGCATTGGAGGTCAAACACGATTTCCATCATTTCAAGCTTCTAATTAATTCTTCCGGACCTCACTTGTGATACTTTAGTAAATCTTCTTTGAAATGAAATGGATATAGAGGTGACTACTATTTAATAAGTGAGGAAATTGTGCCATTGGTACCTAATTTAAGATTTTAAAATTTTGGTAGTTTTTATATTTCTTTGACTCCATTTTTAATGTCAAGCATTTATGTAGAAAAATGCTACTTATGTTGCATATAAATGCGTTGAGCCTTTCGCTATTACTTCATTGACATATATAGAAACTAACTTGTAACAACTATATTCTATTGGTTATTGTCTGATACAATTTGTGTAATTTTCCTATTCTGCAAATCCATTTCAAGAACCTCTTGCCAACATGTTTTGTATATAGAGCTGATCAGTTCAGTTTTTTTATAATCAAAATTCCTACATACTATGGAAGCGTTTATTTTGGTAGAATTTACTAGTGATTTGTATATGGACTATATTACATTGTTTGATTGAACAAATAGAATGCATATGTCCTATATTGTAAAATTGTAGTGCGGAGTGGTAGTGGTGATTGTGCAAATTGTTTCATAGGTAAATGCAATGAATGACATAATTGAATATTGTGAAAGTTTTGAATATCAACTATATTACAAATAGAATGCATATGTCCTATATTGTAAAATTATAGTGCAGAGTGGCAGTGGTGATTGTGCAAATTGTTTCATAGGTAAATGCAATGAATGGCATAATTGAATCTTGTCAAAGTTTTGAATATCGACTATATTACATTGTTTGATTGAACAAATAGAATGCATATGTCCTATATTGTAAAATTGTAGTGCGGAGTAGCAGTGGTGATTGTGCAAATTGTTTTATAGGTAAATGCAATGAATGACATAATTGAATATTGACAAATTTTTGAATCTAGTCGCGACCATATGCTGACTGCAATAGATGCCCTACTTGAGAGATAGTCACTACAAAGAAAAATGCTGCCATAGTGGGATGGTGGAATTTTTGGAAGGGAAAGTATCAGAGAAGGTATAATTGAATCTATGACAAACAGTTGACAATTTGCTGGCATTGAATCTCTGCTACTATGTTTCTTGTTTGCTTCCTTTTAATTTTATTTACTTCTATTAGTAATTTCTAAGTGCATAAGAAATAGTAAAAAGTTTATGATGTTTGAAAATCCCTTTAGTAGTATATGATACAAAAGTGTGTCTTGCTGAGAATTCCATGATCAATACCATTTGTATTAAATTACTAGGAAAACGATTTAGAAAACTCTCCATAGATAATTTAGAATCAACATTTAGTGGAAGTGTGATACTCTTAAAAAAGTGTAGTATATTTTTTAATGGAAAGTGGATCTTGGAGCTCTATGAATGTGGCAGTTTTCCCTATGGTATAATAAACGACCTTCATTTTCAGCAATTGAGGAATTCATTAACAGGTGGCCATGCCCATTGCAGAAGAAAGCCTTTGATCTTACCTTGTCCAACCTTATGGCCAAGTATAACCACAAGGACTTTAGGTGGAGAATAGAAAGTAGAAACAATGATAGATATGGTATTGGCCTTAATGGTCGAGTGCTTTCAACATAGCTAGAATCATAGGTCACAATATTCAATATTGTCATAGGATTTTCCATTCCTACACTTAAGAATTCGCATCTTATGCCCAACATTCCTTGTCCATTTCATTCTTCCTTAGATTTCTTGATAATATTATCCAAGATATATGCACATTCGATAGATCATTTTGATGATGCTTGGAAAAAGTAGATATAGTTTTGATCTAGGCCATCTGGCTGTATTGCAAGGTATTTTTAAGAATGACTTATAGGCCATTTTTGTAAGTTCATTGTTCTTTTTCTTGGGATAATTCTGATTTTTAATGTTATACATTTTTCTATCTAGTCTTTTTTGTTAATAGTTTCTTGATATTTTCTGAAGATCGGGATTGTATATTCTATAGTATCTTTTGAGGATTTACACTGACCAAAACATCAAGGGCTAACATTTAGTATTAAAATCTTAGGATAGTGCTTGACACAATATTTGGAGTGCAGGGGAGGTAATTATCACTTGGTATGTTTGCATACTATGGATTTCCTTATGATTTCTTTCTAAGTGATTGAAAGGTTTATATATATCTTTGATCCAATTATATACTCTTGGTAAGTTAGATACTATTTGTCACGTCCCCAACCATTACTCGATGGAGAGGACGCGACTAACATCTATCAACCCGGGAAAATCTAAGCCCCAAGAAAATAATATGAAAATGCATGAGCTTAAAGATACACAGATGCACATTATCACCATACAATGAAAGAAAAATCATAACATTCAAGCATTTAACATGTTCATATAAATTCATAACAATATAGTTGCGGAAATATAATACACAAGAATACTTATCTTTGAAAGAAGCTCATCCTGCAAGAAACTATGTCGCTGCAACGTTCCACCTAACCATAGGCCAGTGTGCTCTTTAATATCTCAGCAACACTGCCACTCTCAAGCTGGGCATGATCTTCCCCAAGGAATAAGGAACACTAGCAGACTTCACCCATAGCCAAGGATATAATTAAACTTTAGTCAAGCCAACACAGTTGGGTTTATCAGACTTACACAGGAAATGGTTTACAGGTAGCCAAATTCATATGAGACACACCTAAGCCAACATATGGGTTTATTAGGCCACAAGCCAAAAAATCCTTCCAGTTGGGTTTATCAGGCTGTCAAAGAGGTGGAAAGACTGAATGCTAAGCTAGTGAGCTCAACCTCAGAGCTATAAACACCCACACTGGATCTAGCCTAATTTCTAAACAATTACACACCCAACACAAGGAAGCATTCCCTTCTATTCTACACATTCCCTCAGGCCATGCCTTCCCTTCCAGTGTTATTAATGGCATGTAAAGAAGAAAACTAGCCTTCTAGGTTGGTTTGTGAGGTTCTTTCACACACTAGGTTTATCAAGCAATTCTAAACTCTGTTTCCATTCCTTCAATCAATTCAAATACCAAACGTGGATGCACACACGTGGATATCAATCCTTGGATTTATCAAAATGTAGCAGAAGCCAGGGATTACATACACACACAAAAATTTACGAATTTCTGAACATTGCCGATTGCAGATCGACTGCTGCAAAAATACCAAAACGAACAGATTGCTGGTATTTCAAAACAAAGACACCAAATCAGATTCAGGGAAATCATATTAAAAAAAAAAAAGAGCAGATAGGAGAAAACTTGAGAGATAACGAAATTGATGAATAGGGGAAAAATTATAACACAAAAACCAAAACGTGAAGGATTCAGATCGTCGGATAGGGGGGGATTTCAGAAAATTTTAGACTTCGAATCCTTTCTTCTTGCTGGCTCTTGCGTGAAATTCCCTAATTGGTTTTCCAAAAAATGTTTTGTTCATTCCAATTCATGAGGGAAGTTGAAATGCTACCACATGAGGGAAAGGTGGTTGTTTTTGGTGTTTTCTTGCCCAAGAAATTTGAAAAACATTTTTTCCAGAATTGGTGCTCTACCCAATTCGAATTTCCCCACTCTTCCAATTCCTCCACTACATCATCCTTAGGAAAAACCATGCCCCCATCTCATTTAGTTGCGTTGACATAGCCGGCTTTGGGTTTTTAATTAAAATTACAATTTAACATGATGTCTAGCTTTTTAATGTTTAGCTAGCATAAAAAATACCATCAAACTAATTTCAATTGCTGAAACATAACACTAAATCAATGGTGGGTATTTTTTCTAGCTCCACACCATGATTACTTACATCATTTATTTAAATGCAATGGGGTCAAAACTGGGGTGTTACACTATTCTATTGATATATAGTAAAATAATATAAGTAAGGAGACGGTAAGATCCAATAGAACTAGGCTCACCATTCTATGATCCAACCAAAAAAGAGAAGGGTTTAATTGTCTTAACCAATACTTAGGTCTGTAGAAAACATATGAATTTTCTAAAACAAAATTGGGCCAAGAGGCCACTGAAGTATGAAAAACTACGAGACTTAGCAAACAAATACATAACAGTAGAAGTAATTCTCACACTAACTACCATGCAATCTTAAAACACAGAGATGAAGCAGCATTCTTTATAGAAACAAAAGAAAATAGAAGAAGCCTGAGAGTTATTCCTGGCCTTTAGTGTCTAGGTTGATGGGATTTGAAGGGGTTCAAACATCCATTCCCTTAGCTACAGTATCTGGGGCTTCCTTCTCAGCAGTGTTTTCCTCTGCATTATCCTCCACATCTGATGTGATAATTGTAGTGTAAAGGCATGGTACTGTCTTTCCATATGTTACAATTTTTTTAGAACGGGATTAGTTTCTTGCTTTCCAATGTTAGAGGCAATGATTCCTTAAAATTCCATTATAGTTCAACTAGGCATATTTAGAATCTCTTCCATTGGATTGACATTGGTCAGATACTTCCAACCTATTCACCATCACATAATCTGGGGGTTGAGCTCTCTTCTTCCTAATTCTAGATTCTAGAATCCCACTTGTCTCTTGGTGTGCTCTGAATGATGAAGCTGGTAACCTCTTTGAATTCCCATAATATCCACTCCATATTTTTGTAAAATCTTTTGGTTGCCTGGAATGTCTCTTGCACTCCTCTCTCTTGTTTTCTTCTGGGAATCTAGAGCCTTGGACACTAGAAGGGGCAGAGCATATTCCATTCTTCCTTCTATCAAAAACACCAAACATGACTGCTTTGTCACTTTTGTATGCCTACTTGAACTTGTTCCTTCTCTACCAACTCACTTCCAAGATAAAGAAGTTAGGGACTTACTTCCCTTAATGGATCTACCACATACAGAACTATTTCCAACAATTGAACTTGTAAGTTTAAAGCAGGTTTAGGGCCCTCTTCTGCAATATCTTATGTTAAGACAAGTTTCAATAATAATAAGTGAATATTTCTCATATCCTTCTCATACCTAGATTGATAGAACAAGAAAAATAATTATTAAGTATAAGTATACCTCAGGATTTCCACTTCTAGAAAGTTTATGGAAATACTCTAGAATTCCCCAAATCAGAAACTTCTTTGAATTTCTATGTTCTGGTATTCATCTTAATAATTGTTTGGCTAGTATTATTGAAATGTTCCTCTTTATAAAATCTACATGACATAGCCCTAATATGTACAATGTGTATTTTTTTGTTCCATGTTTGATTACAATAGGCAAAGATGCATAATTGTAGTGATAGTTTTACTTCTCTTTGTTTTTGTTGCAAAAGTTTGATTCTTTCATTAGAAAAACAATTTCCAAAAGGAGGGGGGTAATGACGCAATGAGCATCATTCATTAGGGGAGACTGTCATGATTATTGTACTCATCGTTGTGTATATTGGTGTTTTGGGAGCCATCCAATTCGATAACTCATTTGAAGCCTTGCCAAACAAAATGAGGATATTGAATTTCATGGGAAATTCCTTTGGATGTTATGCTTCTGGAGAACATTTGGTTTCTACTGCTAGAGATTGATATTTAAAAGAGACTAAGTATTTATTGGAATGCAACCCTCGTCTTGCAAAGTATTCAACTTTTTAGTGTTCGAAATTCTCCTCTGCATTATTCAGCATCTCAAGGACAAAATGAGGTATATGAAAATTCTCTATTTTTGGCATTGTCAAGCTATGATAAGTGATGATTAAATGATTATATATTTTAACAACATTTATCCCTGCATATTGTCTCTCTCTTGCTTGAATATGGGGTTGATGTGAACATCCAGAACTATTATGGTCAGGTGGGTATTGAATTTTTTCATTTTCTTTTTTCTGGACTTTTGTTTATCATCTTTGGATGGTATGATTCACGAATTATCAAAATGAAATTTTATTCCCAAGCAAGTTAGTTCTGTCTTGTTTAATGAGTTGAAACTTCTATGCTAGTTGTACTATCAAATCCTATAAGGTTTGGGAATTGCATAATGGTTTAAACTTGAAGTCAATTATGTCTTGTTTAATAATTTGTAACGTGTCTTCTAGTAGTTTTGTTAAATCATATAGATGTTTGGGAATCGCTTAGTGGTTACATAACACATCCTATATTCTTTTAAGGAATCTCTTACACAACATGGTACCCAAGTTGTGGTTAATGCATAAGGATCTACTGCAATGCATAATTTTGGATATGAGAATTTTGTTTCATTTCAAGATAATTTTTCATGCAACCATGGATATTATGGCAATTGGCATGGTTTACTCAAAAGTTAACTTGTGAAATAACTACTGATTCAATAACTTGGCTCAAATTCAAGTCAATTTCCTATTTATCCATGGTATTAAACAACCTCAGGGCCATTTCAGATTGATCCATAAATTAATATAAGTTATGTACTAGAAACTGGCAGTTTTGACTAAGCTCTATTATGGTTTTCAGTTAAAGTTAACTGTTTGAAAGTAGTCATTTACGCAGTGGAGAAATGTAAATAAGAAGGAGCTGCATACACATTTTGATTTTTCATTAAAAGTACCTTGCAAGGTCCTTTATGAGATTTATTGCAACTTACTTTAATTTATATCATGCAGCTCTCTTGATTTCACATAGTTCAAGATATGTACTTGTGCAAAAATTGTCTTACTCAATTGATAGGTAATTTTCAGCCTAATTAACATTTTAAATTATTTAAAATGCCTAGAAGTGGTTCTGTACTTGGCCTAGTTCATGGCCATGGTGAGTAAAGATACCATCGATCCCACCTCCAATAGCATGTCAATTGAAGCCATGTCAACAGGTTTGAGGGTTTTTTTTTTAGTTTTGTACAATGCTTACAAATACTTGCAGCTAGTTACCCTGCTTGATGTTTTTCTTTTGGAAGTAGGTTGACAATGAAAAATTCAGCCACATGTTCTTTTTCTTCACCCCAACACTTTCACTTGAAAGGCCATTCAGATCAAGAGGCCATATTTGTTACAAGACTTTCCATGCATGTTCAATCAAGTACCATAGATATGAGAATATCTATAAAATGAACCTATTAGCATTGATCACCATGCCTTTGGTAGGTTAGGAAAACCATGAGTATTGTTTAGTGACTTGCAATCCATATGGGGATTGGTAACCCGTTCGTATAACATTAGCATTGAATTTAGC
Source organism: Pseudotsuga menziesii (assembly GCA_001517045.1). Lineage (NCBI taxonomy): Eukaryota > Viridiplantae > Streptophyta > Pinopsida > Pinales > Pinaceae > Pseudotsuga > Pseudotsuga menziesii. The sequence goes on from LPNX010013565.1 coordinate 371,063, forward strand.
TATGGAGAATAGGATTTGACATTCAAAAGTAGGATAATAGTGGGGTTTTGTACATTTTATTCTTAGTATGGGTGAAATTTCAGGATGACCTTGATGACTCAATTGTTAGAATATTTAGACACTTAGGAGTTAGTTAAGATCAACTTGTGTAATATATCCATTAGGTAAAAGTGTGTTTCTTTAGTATGCATTAGTATGCATTTGTAAATATTCTAATTTGACGGTCACGATATGTTCTAGAAATAGAGTGATCCGACGGTTCAACTTCTCTTAGATCATACCTACCATTGATCCGTGGCTTAGCACCCGATTGGTCTATGATCTCTATTTAAAGAGCATAGAGGGTCCTTGGCTAGTTGATCGATTATGAGAAGCTCATATGTAACTTTCTTTATTTTGCATAATAAATTGCTCCAAGTAGCTATTTGGCTGGGGCCATGGACTATTTTCCTCTCGAGGGTTTTAAACATGTGACAAACATTGGTGTGTTGATCTGTGATCTATTTGTGTGAAGCAGTTGCTAAAGGTGTTTGGTCTTTTGGGAGTACCTTGTGTACCCAAACTTGGTATCAGAGCTGAGGTCTCAGGTTCAATTCCCCCAAGCTACGCTGGAGACGGGGTGTTGGAGTATTGGGTACCTCCACATGGTATAACCACCGCACCTCTGGGAATATAAAAAAAGTGGTTTAACCACCACTCCTGGTGATAGGGCCTTGTGTTGGGTTTCAAATGTTCACCAATATCTGCAGGTTTTGGTGTAACGGCATGAATGGCTCATTGACTCTGGAGCATCTTATCATATGGATAAGGATAAAGCCATCTTTTCTACTATACATGAATGTAACACCAAAAAAATATTTGTTGGTGATGATATATCTCTAAGTGTTGCAGGATATGGAACAACTCCAGTAGAAAATGGTCATTTCAGTGATGTATTATGTGTTCCAAAATATTCCTGCAATTTGTTATTAGTTTATCAAATTACTCATTCAGGTGAAGGTAAAACTGTGACATTTACACCTCACCAAGTTGTAATCAAGGATTTTAAAAATCCTCAAAATATCCTTGCTACTAGAACTGTTGATGATATTACCAGGTTGTACAAATTTAACAACTTTGGGTCATCACCTTTTCCTTCAGTTTTTGTTGCTCATAGTGATAACTTGAGCAAACTTTGGCATGAGCGATTTTGTCACTTAAATTATCTCTCATTGCAACAACTATGTAAAGACAATATGGTGACTGGTCTTCCACTGGTACCTTGCAAGGATGGTGTTTGTTCCGTTTTTGTACTCGGAAAACATCATCGAGATAGTTTTGACAAACGTGCCTCTTGGCATGCATCGGTTCCCTTGGAGCTTGTGCATAGTGACTTGTGTGGCCCTATTCCATTTGCTTCCTTTTCTGGTTTCAAATATTTCTTAACTTTCATTGATGACTACTCCATATGCACTTGGGTTCACTTCCTAAAATGTAAGGAAAGTATTTAAGATGTTCTTGGCCTACAAGGCCCTTGTTGAAAAATAATCTGGTCATCAAATTATTAAGTTAAGATCTGACAATGGAGGAGAATATGTTAACAACAAGTTCACTACTTTTTACACTAAACAAGGAATCCAACAATAGCACACTGTTCCATATACACCACAACAAAATGGTGTAGCTGAACAAAAGAACCGCACTTTAAAAGAAATGGCTAATTGTATGATCCAATCTAGGGGACTAAGTCTTCAATATTGGGCTGAGGCCATAAATTGTGCAAATTACATAGTTAATCACACACCCACTAAATTTTTACAGGGTATAACACCGGAAGAAGCATGGAGTAAAATTAAACCAGATGTAAGTCACTTTCGTGTGTTTGGTTGTGAAGCATGGGCTCACATTCCAGATGAAAAATGGAAAGCATTACCACCTAAAAGTGAAAAGTGCATATTTGTTGGATATTCTAAAGATGTAAAAGGTTATAGACTTATTTAGCCACATTCTCATGATATAATCATTAGAATAGATGTTAAATTTGATGAAAATATCTTGGCCTACGAGCCTAACTTGGCGGATGTGCCATCTTTGGCCTGCGAGCCTGATTCGACGATTGTGCCTTCTTCTTCTTCTTCTTCTAGCTTCCTTGATAGGTTTCCGACTCCAATTTCTAATGATGACAGTGAGGATGAAAATCCACCTCCGCTTGCTCATGTTCCTCCAATTGCACCAGCACCAATACTTCCTCGATGGGTCTGTTCAACATGTGAAGCAGCTGGTGACCTTGCCGGTGATCCTAGAGATCAACGTCGAACACGTTCTCAGTTTCAACGAGCCTCTTCTCTTTTGGCTCAATTTTCCAAGAATCATGTTCCAGAAAATTTTATAGAAGCTTCAAGAAATCCATATTGGGATGTAGCTATTTATGAAGAATATCATTCCTTAATGGCGAACGATACTTGGGATCTTGTTCCTCTTCCAAAAGGAAGAAAACTTGTCAAATGTAAATGGGTCTACAGAACTAAGTATGCATCAGATGGAAGTGTTGAAAGACTTGTTGGCCTGATTTTCTAACCTAGGACAAGAAGGAGATTATGCCCACAGAATCAGCTTAAAGAAGCTTCCGGTATGTTTGGAATAGCAAAATATCCCAGGTTATGGTCCTGCTACCAACTAAATTTTTCTCTTAAGGAGAAACTAAAATTCAGTAAAAATCTATATTAATGTTATTCCTATCTAAATGAACCCTAAAATTAGTTTTCTACTACCTAAGTTATCCTACAATTGATTTCTTAAGGAAAGTCTTCGATTTTTGAATATTTTTATATTTAATTTTCTAAATATAAAAGACTATTAAAATTATTCTAAAATTACACAAATTCTATTTAACAACTGTTAAATGTAAACTATATTAGGATAATAATAATTGAACTATCTTACCTATCCTATCTATCCTATCTCAGCTGAGAGCGATTTTGAATATTATATTAATTATTAATTAATATAATGGTCAACAAAAAGATAAGGGGTAAGATCTAAACAAAAATATTTAAACCATCCACACTAAATCATTCTGCTATAAAATAACTTGACAAAGAAACTGAAATAAACAATTACTTCAAATTTTCTGAAATGTCTAATTAATTAACAACTAATAACCAACATTATATATTTAAATAAGAGATAATGTTCAGTATGAAATCATCGCAAAAATACAAATGAGATCAAACAGA